>JAKVIS010000411.1:0-74442 GCA_033119425.1 Bufotes viridis
AATGCCAGTAGCAATGTTGGCTTCTGGCATTACAGTGATTGGCTGCCCGGAACGCATTACCAGGTGCTATATAGCACCTGATGACGCATGTTCGGCTCATACATAGACAGGGAGAGCATAGTGTAGGAAGGGAAAGACAGTGTAGGGAGCGATTTTCATAGTTTTATTCTGAGAAAGCTTTTCCAAGACCCAAAAGTCCTTTTAAGGACTACTGTGTGTGTGTTTTAGAGCAGCAATCTATTTACCTCCTGCAGTCTCAGGGACAGAGCTTCGGAATGGACAGAGCAGGGAGATACATATGCTGTTTTTACTACCAAAAACTTTTCAAAGACCCCAAACTCCTTTTAAGGACTACTGTGTGTGTTTTACAGCAGCAAGATATTTTTAGTTTATACCTATTAGTGACATATACTGTACATCATCCGCAGACTGTGTCTTTAATGTCGGGTGTAGGAGTTTTCAGCACAACATTTTAGGCAGGAATGGAGGGCTATAACGGCCCATAAATGTGTGTGACCACCACTGTTTGTTTAGGGGCAGATATCTTAGGCCTGTGAGACACCTAACAGAGAGATAGCTCTTAGGGACAGGAATTAAATGTAGTGTGCTGGTACTGAGCCGCAGTTCCTACATAACGGAACTGAGTAGTGTGCTTGGTCTAAATGTGAATCGACTGAATGTGATTTTTACCAATCATACAATCCTATTACCATTGGTAATAAGTGCCACAAGTTTGTGCGAGATTGAGTGTGATACTTACCAATGCTAGTGTCATAATTCCAACTGCAATAGACACCATTAAGAGTGTGAATGAGAAATAAATTCCCACGCCTACCTGTACCACAGAGTGGATAGCAGAGACTTAATAATAGTTGTGTCAGCTCAAATAAAATTAATAACATTGCCAGCACTCTCAGCAAGATAAGAATCAATGGTAGCAACCTAGGTTGCACCTAATTGTGCACCAATGACCTCCTAGTTTTGCACAGCAGCACCACACATATAAAAAGAACACCTGATCCTTAATGTAGCCTAGCTATCCCCAGGTTTATGACAGGCCCTGCGCCCATGCAATAAACAAATGATCTATGTAGTGTGAGGTGGCACCAATTGCAAGTGAGGAACCGTCACCCCCTTCTTATTCCTGATAGTTTTGCCTATAAAGATATTTAAAATAAATGTGGAGCCCCAGTATTGGGTCTACAACACAATGAAAGCCAGATATCCCTCAAAGGAAGGAAAAGCGAGCAAAGGGGTGTCTCCATTACAGAGATCACCAAATCCACCATATTAAGTGGCCCCTATGTCAAGATCCTGCTTTTTTACAAGCTTTAAGGATGTGACAGGGAAGACTTAAGCCAGTTATCCATCCACAGACAGCTGTTTCCAGGTGTTGCCCCCTCATCAGTGTGGAGTAGGATTCTGGCTAACCGGGAGCAATGCCTCGGAGACTAATCAAACAAAACAATAGCTAATCTCAGGGAGACCAGCTACAAAAAACACTGCGGAGCCTCACTTAAGAGTCTCAACACAGCAATCCAAAGTGCAAAGCTCCCTGGGAAACAGTAATATGCTAAATAAATGTGGAGCCTCAGTATTGGGTCTACAACACAATGAAAGTCAGATATCCCTCAAAGGAAGGAAAACCGAGCAAAGGGGTGTCTCCATTACAGAGATCACCAAATCCACCATATTAAGTGGCCCCTATGTCAAGATCCCACTTTTTTACAAGCTTTAAGGATGTGACAGGGAAATCCTAAGCCAGTTATCCATCCACAGACAGCTGTTTCGGGGTGTTGCCCCTCATCAGTGTGGAGTAGGATTCTGGCTAACCGGGTGCAATGCCTTGGAGACTACTCAAACACAACAATAGCTGATCTCAGGGAGACCAGCTACAGAAAACACCGCGGAGCCTCATTTAAGAGTCTCAACACAGCAATCCAAAGTGCAAAGCTGAACAGCATGCACTCACATACAATGTTTTAAAGCATCATTTGAAAAGCATTCACTCGCATATAATGTTTTAAAACATCAGCTGGACAGCAGGCACTCGCATATAATGTTTTAGAGCATCAGCTGAACAGCATGCACTCCCATATAATATTTTACAGTGTCAGCTCACCTGCAGGCACTCACATATAATGTTTTAGTGCATCAGCTCACCTGCAGGCACTCGCCTATAATCCACCATATTAACCCCTTAAGGACCCATGACGTATGGGTACGTCATGGGTCCGATCCCTAAGTATGGCGCCCGCTCCTGCCCTCTGTGGGCGCGATCGCTGCGGGGGTCCGGCTGTTTCCTGTAGCTGACCCCCGCGGCTAATGATCGCGGCTGGCAGCGATGCCGATCGCAATCATTTAACCCCGCAGATGCCGTGGTCAATCCTGACCACGGCATCTGCGCGCGCTAAAACCGAAAGTAAAACTTTCGGCAGCTCTCCGGCTCCCCCTAGTGGTGATCGGGAGAATCGGAGCGCTGTAAGGATAGCCTCAAGCCTTTCATTCAGCATGAGGCTATCACTTACTATTCCTATGGAGCCCTTGTTAGCAATAGGGCTTCATAGGAAAATAGTAAAATCCTCATAAACTCCAATACAAGTGTATTGGAGTTTATGATTAAGCAATCAGATGACTGATTTATATAGGTCCCTATGGGACCTATATAACAGTGTAAAAGAAAAATAAAAGAAATAAAAAAATAAAAAAATAAATAAAAAAAACCTAAAAATTCAAATCACCCCCTTTCCCCAAAATTAAAAATAAAATAATATTTTTTTAAAAAATACACATCATGGGTGTCATAATGTGCGAAAACGCCCGTGGTATAAAAATATAAAAATATATTCCCCATACGGTAAACAGAAAAACGGAAAAAAGCGCCCAAATGGCGGATTCGCCATTTTGAGCGCTTCATTTCCTCAAAAAAATTAAATAAAAAGTGATCAAAAGTCCTACACACCCCATAATGGTATCAACTAAAAGTTCAGATCGCCCCGCAAAAAATAAGCCCCATACAATGCCATACACTTAATTACAAAAAAGTTATAGGGGTCAAAATATAGCGACAAAAATAAAAAAATAAAAAATTTCCCACTTTTGATTTTTTTCACTATCAAAACGCAAGAAAAACTATACATATTGGGTATCGCCGGATTCGTACTGACCTGTAGAATAAAACTAAATGGTCAGTTTTATCACACATCAAACGTCGTAATTTAAAAACCCGTAAAATTGTGGTAGAATTGTTTTTGCAATTTCACCCCATTTGGAATTTTTTCCCGCTTCCCACTACATCGTATGCAATATTAAATGGTGGCGTTGGAAAGTACAACTTGTCCCATAAAAATAAAGCCCTAATATGGCCATGTGAACGTAAAAATAAAAAAGTTATGGCTCTCGGAAGGCATGGAGCGCAAAACGAAAATGCAAAAATGAAAAAACCCCGAGTCCTTAAAGGGTTAAGTTGCCCCTATGTCAACATAGTCTGCAAGTGTGAGTGCATGCTGTTCAGCTGACGCTCTAAAACCTTATATGCGAGTGAATGCTTTTCAAATGATGCTCTAAAACATTATATGTGAGTGCATGCTGTACAGCTGATGCTCTAAAACATTATATGTGAGTGCATGCTGTACAGCTGACGCTCTAAAACATTATATGCGAGTGCATGCTGTTCAGCTGACCCTATAAAAAAATTTGAGTTGAGGGCCTGCAGTTGAGCTCACCCTATAAAAAATTAGAGTGGAGGGAATATATACAGTCTGGATGAGGGGGAGGAGGAGAAAACAAGATTTAACCATATACTCTTTTTTTTAAGGTGGAAAAGGTGCATGGGAATACACTACAATAGACTGAGTACATCATAAACAATCAATACATTGAAATTGCCTTTATGTTCATCATCAGCTCAGCTCTCCTCTGGTGGAGTTGTGAAGTCAGTGGCAAACCAGGCCTTGTTAATTTTTATCTGAGTCAACCTGTCAGCATTGTCAGTGGACAAGCGGATACTCTTATCTGTTATAATGCCACCAGCAGCACTAAATGCACGGTCAGACAAAACGATGGCGGCAGACCTGCAGTTTGCAGCGCTTTTTACAGTTTCTGATCCCCGCGGTCTGTGACAGCGTACAATTACCCCAGGCCTTTGATCGTAAGCGCAAATAGCCAGCAACCCACCCACAGGCTATAGCACTAAATTCGCACCTTTCAAAATGTATGGCCATGGAACTGAGCTGTGGCTCTCGCCACTCAACCTACAACCAGGCATAGTTGTGTCTGATAATGTCCGTAAATTGGTGGTGGCTTTTGAGGTCGGCAAGCTCACACATATGACAATCATCAAGCATCTCAAACTTATACATTAATATAACTAAAACATGGGCAGTGGAGAAGGATATGTTGCACAGGAGCTCCAGCAAGGAACTTAAATCCTAACTCTTCAACTCAGCTAAAACCCACTAAACCACTATAGTTGAGTCGCAACAGAAGACTGCTGCAGGGAAAACCGGCTATTGCTCAGGATCCCAGGGAAACTGTTCCAGCCCGGTGCTGCCTAGTCGGCTGAGCCGATCCCCGGCTAGATTTGCCCATATTAGACACCAGCGCAGAAGAACCCATCAGAGAGCCTCCCCTCCACAAGTCACCCCTCGACAGTCGCTGTACCCAGGCACAAGAACAACATCTCACCTGCATCTGTGCCGCTGGAGACCCACGAGACACTGCAAGGACACAATCTTGGGGATTTCCCTCGCCGGCGGAGTTCCAGACAAGAACGTAGAAGGAGCGAGACCTGGTGGTGACAAGTTAGACCCTAAATCTACACATACAACATTTTGGTGATCACAACACTGCATCTACGGCCACGGGTCCGCCACAGTACAACTATATCAGTATAAGAGCGTCTCATCCAAGCCTTCATAACTCTGCCCCTGTAAGGGGGAAATAAACAATAAGAAAGCACACTGTTATGCCTACCTGAAAAGTAGGCTTTTCTTTTTTTTAAATATGCAAAAATCGCTCTACTCACTCCCTGGTGAGAACTACATGTGAACACTGTATTCCTTTTTATCCCACCGGATGGAGGTGAAACTCCATCTCTGGCTCCACTGCTAGTTATACTACACAGGCGGTGCTGCAACAGTCCTCATATCAGTGGAGAAGATGAAGTAAAACTGCTCTTATATATATGAGGATGTGAGAGAGAGACTTAAACGCATAATAGGAGCGCAGGTCAAGAGCACATGGTGAAAACTGGAAAACACACTGGGCCGGGGCTAAACCTCCCAAAACAAAATCGTTTCACTTCTCTGTCGCAAACAAGCCTGAGTAGTTACATATTGATGAACTCACAAACTTCCACTAAATTATCTGCTACGTCATGCAAGGCGAAATCCGCAGGCTACACGTCAACGCAGATATCTAGAGAAAGTGATAGTGAGTAGTGTTGATCACAAATTTTCGAATTGCGAATTTTAATCGCGAATATCGGCACTTTGAGAATTTGCGAATATTTAGAATATCGCGAAATATATTCGCAATCGCGAATATTCCTTTTTTTTTAAATACCAGTTTATGCGAGTTTTTATGGGAATTTTTATGCAAATTTTTATGCGATTATTTTATATGCAAATGTTCGCAATCAAGAAAAAAATGTCATTATTTTCTTGATTGCAAAAATTTGCATAATAAAATGTGCATAAAATTTGCATAAAAATTTGCATAAAGATACCGAATTTTTATATGTGAATTTTCGCAATCAAGAAAATAATGACTGGAGATTATGAATTCGCAAATTTTCGAATATATGGTGAATATTCGCCCAAATATTTGCTAAATATCGCACATTCGAATATTGCCCCTGTCGCTCATCACTAAGATTAGTGAGGAGGTTACAGACCCTTCCACTGACTAGCAATTCTGAAAGTCCTTTATTTCTCAAGCTTTAGCCAAGGCGTTAAATCCTATCCTAGAGGAACTTGCGGACATCAAAAGACAAAGAAGTGCTGCAAATTGGTCAACGTATGGACCACCTGGAAACGTCCATCTCTTTGATGGCAGATTACACTAAAATGAATGATGCGGATACCCTGTCAACCTATCAGCAGCATCTTAACTTCCTATATGACCATCTGGAAGACCAAGAGAATAGGGGAAGAAGAAACAATATAAGGTTTAGAGGGGTTCCAGAATCCGTGGCTACGGAAGCCATACATAAAGTGGTGATAGAGATCTCCAAAGCACTTTTAGTAGAATTTTACACAGAACCCATTGTAACTGAAAGGGCACATAGAGCTTTACACCCTAAACCTAAACCATCAGAACCCCCCAGAGAAAGTATATGCAAGCTCCTAAATTTCACCCAAAAAGACTTAATTATGAGAAAAGCTAGAGAACAATCGAGCACTGAATATGAGGACGCAAAAATCCTGTTGTTTCAAGACCTTGCTCCATCAACACAAGAGACGTATCTTAAAACCATTCACAGATATCCTAAGGCATAGGCGCATTGCCTTCAGATGGCTCTTCCCCTTTGGTCTGATGATCATGTGGAAAGAAAAGAAACTGATTGTAAAATCTTGCAGAGATCTCAGAGAATCTCTAAAGATCCTGGAAATAGATGATCTGGATATACCAGACTTGGGGCCCACCAACGACATTTGTATCCCCCAGGAAATTCCGCCATCTACCTTCTGGGAAACTGTGCATTACGGGAAATCACTAAAACAGAAGAAAAAACAAGGACTGATGACACCGTGGCACATCATTCCCAAAGAAGATTAAAACCTCACCTGAGCGACATGGAAATGCTGATACAATTTTCTTTCTTTTGAATTCTTAGCTCACTAATGTATTTCTCTTCTGTATGCCTTGCTCGCCTGTCATCACCCCTAGGCCTTATAGCTCTAAGATTCAGCCCTATTATCTTGACATTCCTTGGCCAAACTGATTTGTTTGGGAAGGTGATATGAAGGCAATAGCAAATACTGTCTCTTTATTAGTGTCTATCACCGGATAACCCGGAGTATGGGCCATACTCTACATACGTATGACTCTCTCTCTATAGCCTCAAACCGTATATCCTTTTGTTATTATATCTATCTACCTGTCAAGATCTACATACAATCTATGGTATCACAGTACCTCGGATTTCTCCAACAGACTGGGAGTTAGCATTGGAATACACTAACATACTTTCTTTACACTAAAAGTGGTTAAAATAGACAAAGATGGAAGATTCTTATTCATCAAGGGTGAAATCGACACTCAGATATTCACCTTTGCTAACCTATATGCCCCCAACTCAGGACAGAAAAACTGGCTTTCTAGAGTAATGTCATTAGTATACTTGAACATTTCAGCGAAGGCCTCATCATAGTAGCTGGAGACTTAAATGTGTCTCTAAATCCGACTCTAGACTCCTCCACAGGCAAATCGGCAATCCCCAATAACACTTTAACATCTATAAAAGACAAAATATATATCAGCGGCTTAACAGATGCTTGCCGCTCAATTCACCCGTCAACAAGGGATTTAACCCATTTTTCAGCCCCCCATAACTCGTATCACAGACTAGATTATGTATTCATCCGAGAAACCAGCCTGTATCAATGCACGAATATACAAATAGGATCCATGATCTATTCGGATCATTCCCCGGTATTTATAGCACTGAAAATCCCGAACTCTATTCCCAAAATATACTCCTGGCGATTAAACGAGACACTTCTGGATAATCCTGACACTAAACAAAAAAAAATTGAACAATTCGGAAGAGGTATCTCCCCATCTCCTCTGGGAGATGCACAAAGCGTCCATAAGGTGCGAATTCATATCTACGACGGCATATATCCACAAATGTAGACAAAAAAGGTAGCCACTCTTTATGATACCATAAATCGATAGGAATCAGCTCACAAATGCTCTATGGATGCAGAACTTTTGGTGAAGCTGACATCGGCAAGGGAAGAACTACGCAATACACTGAATTCCTTATCAGCTAAATATTACCTATCCTTGAGACAAAAATTCTTCTTGGCGCATGGCAATAAACCAACAAAACTAATGAATACAATGCTAAAGCAAAACAAACGGAAATCCAGGATATCAGCAATAAAACAGATTGATAAAGTCTTTACAGATGATGTCGGCATCGCGAAAGCCTTCCATTCATATTATACCGTGTTATACAACTTAAATTAAGTTGATTCCGCATCAACCATAGCTAAGAAAAAAGAACTGTTGACGCTTATCTTAGATAAATTTAACCTCTCCTCTCACGACTGAACAGGCATCTTCTCTATGCAAACCCGTCACACACCAAGAACTATCCGAAACATTGAGATCCATGGCCAAAGGGAAAGCCCCCCGGACCTGATGGCCTCCCATTATTATATTATCATCTCTTTTTCGATTCCCTTAGCCCACACATGCTAAATATGTCCAACTCCTCTCTGAAGGAATCCCCATTCCACTGGCAAACATAACGCTGATACATAAACCCCAAAAAGACCCCACAATTTGCTCAAACTATCGCCCTGTTTCCTTACTTAATTTAGATATTAAGATAAGATATTTGCGAAACTTCTGGCCTCTAGAATCAATCCCTTATTGCAGAATATCATTCTTTCAAATCAATGTGGCTTCGTACCAAACAGAGAGGGTAAAGATAATACTTACAAAATAATAAACGCCATCACCCTAGCTTAGAAAAAGAAAAATCTACTGACCCTAATAAGCACTGATGACAAAAAGGCCTTTAATAGGGTAGCATGGCCATTTATATGTATAGTATTGACTAAATTTGGATTCCCTCAGCAATTCATTGATTCTATTTTTTCCATGTATACAGTCCCTAGAGCATACATAAAAGTAAATGATACTTCTTAACCGCAGTCCATATCAATAATGGGACGAGACAGGGGTGCCCACTGTCACCCATACTATTTATTTAAACTTTAGAACCCTTATTACAACAAATTAGACAATCCCCTGAAATAAGAGGCTTGATCTGCTCGTCGGCAGAAATAAAACAAGCAGCCTATGCGGATGATCTATTTCTCCTGATTTCCAACCCCATTCCGGACCTTGTGATGAGAGACCTTCATGTTAACTCCCCATTCCAATGGACCACTAGTTCGGTCAAATTTTTGGGGATTAAGATATCCCCAGACTTAAACAAACTATTTGAATTGAACTATAAACCACTATTATCTGAAATTCCCACTATTTTGAGCTCATGGTCACCATTCTTCATCTCCTGGTTAGGACGTAAGAATATTTTTAATTCCCTAAACGTACCCAAACTAACCTATCGCTTGCAGGTTCTCCCAATTAAACTCCCTTCCCACTTTCTCACGCAATTCCGCAAACTCAGTTCAAAATATATCTGGGGTAACGTTAAACCCAGAATATCATATAAAATCCTTCAACTCCCATTTGCCCGTGGAGGACTAAGCTATCCGTCCTTAAGTGAAACATATAATGTTGTACACCTGGCACGGATAATAGATTGGATTAGAAACCCCCCACATAAACAGTGTACTAGGATAGAAGAAGATATTGTGCATCTGGTATTCGCAGATCCGGGAAAGTTAACGCTCTCCAATGTGGTCTCTCCCTTAGTCAGGGCTACCATTGGGGTATGGAAAAATGAGGACATCAGAATTCACTGCTCAAAATTTCCGCCTCCTCTACTTCAGATAAGAGATTGTCTAGCTCCCCAACATCCTGGTTATCAAACATTACCGCCTACTCTGAAACAATGTGATCTGAGCTTGCAAACCATACTAGATCGAGATGGCTCTTTCTATGGATTAGGGGAAATTAGGACCAAACTCCAGCTACCCCGACTTAATATATTACAATATGAATATATTAAATCCTGCTTAAAAACTAGCATAACATATGGGAAGGACACATCGGAACCTTCTTGGTTTGAGAAATTGTGCTCGCAAGTTAAACAACCAACTAAAACATCCGGAAGGGCAATCACCTATTGATAGCCTGTTGAGAATGCCGAGCTAAAAGGAGAGAGGGCGGAAGGCAGTAGAGGGTGTAGAGCGGCCATGCGCACAAGCGGCAGCCCTGTAATACTGACAATCGAAGAAAGGGATATAGAAGAATGGATCCTCTGAACAATGCCAACATGCAATTACTACATAGTGTCAATCATGAAGTACATAAAGTGTCATATTACCACTCATTTAAAGTGCCGCTGTGCTGTGCATGTGTCAAATCAAATAAATAAATAAATAAATAAATAAATAAAAAATTATATACATTTCATGTGCTAATACAAATACAACAAAATTAATAAATATACTAAGTGCAATTCACATATAAATCCAGTGCAAATAGGGGTGTCATCAAAAATATGTAATAAAAATTATGAATCAGTATGGATCTTACAAGTCCAATAAGTGAAAAAATACATATATTTAGTGAAAATAATTATAATTCATAATACTAATGCATATAATTATGGATTTTATAAATCTAATAAGTGAAAAAAAAAAATATATATATATATATATATATATATATATATAGAAAAGGAAAAAAGGACAGCACTCCAAAGTACAAACCGTGAAGAAATTTATTCACCCATGTGGTAAATACAATGCAACGTTTCGGCTCAGCTATAGAGCCTTTCTCAAGCTGAATACATGCATGCAAAGTGCAAAAATAAATAGGGTAGCCAATTAAGGCAACACATGTGATACATAATTAATGTTGATTACAAACGTGAATGAATACAAAAATGGACACTGAATCCATATTAAATATAAACCATGAAAGTGCATACATCAATAAAGTGCCATAGTGCAAATAAATATATATATATATGTAAAAAAAGGTGATTTCATATGTTCATATAGTACCGATATGTATAATAAGGGGCGTGCAATTGTGACATAAAAACAAAGCGCCAAGGAACTGTTGCAATCACATACCAAACAAACAAAGTATGGTGGGGTAACGGGACTGCCATCGCACACATTGATGACGCGTTTCCAGGGAGTACACATAACGCCCAAGGATCGCGATAAGGACAAAATGAATAGATCGAGGTATGCGCATGCGTTGTGTAGCAAAGCACCACTCAGGAGCCATATTTAAAAGGGGCAGCATGCCAACATTGTCAAAGATGCTAATAATTTGGCAAAGACAGGGTAATAGCTTATCACAGCCATGAAACTCCATCTTACCTCCCCATACTTTGCCACAAGGCATGCTGCGGGGCACCGCAGCGTGCCGAGTGCACTTCTGGGAGTATCCGAACCCATGTAGCATCAACGCATAGGGATCTCCTATTACGGCAAACATGCCCCCATTATAGAATGGACACCCGAGGATGCTATAAAGTTGCAATAATTCAAACGATACAATCTGCATACCGCAATTAAAACTACAGACACATAAAAAATATATATAATGTTAAGTGGCGATGTCAGAACCCATCATCCCATTGATCGCAAATATATGCTGTTGGATATGTGTGATGCTTGTTCCTCATGTAGGCGCTGTAATGCTTGAGCACTTGAGCACTGCCGAATTATTAGCATCTTTGACAATGTTGGCATGTTGCCCCTTTCAAATATGGCTCCTGAGTGGTGCTTTGCTACACAACGCATGCGCATACCTCGATCTATTCATTTTGTCCTTATCGCGATCCTTGGGCGTTATGTGTACTCCCTGGAAACGCGTCATCAATGTGTGCGATGGCAGTCCCGTTACCCCACCATGCTTTGTTTGTTTGGTATGTATGTGATTGCAACAGTTCCTCGGCGCTTTGTTTTTATGTCACAATTGCACGCCCCTTATTATACATATCGGTACTATATGAACATATGAAATCACCTTTTTTTACATATATATATTGTGGTAAGGTGCAAGGTACCGTGGTCGATGGCAGGTACGTGTCACCGAGGTTCCTGGCCTCGGTGAGGTAAGAGCCGGGTTTTCTTGCATGTCAGCAGCAGCTAGTGCTGTTTTGACACATTTCTATTTAGTTTGGCTGCAAAGCCAATCCGGGCTGGCTCTTACTGGGAGTAGGCAAAGAGTTGGGTGGGTGCCTACTCCCCACGGTCCAGGCCGGACTTTGCCGGGCTTTAAAAAGGCAGCCACAACAGCAGCTGAGGGGGATTGTCCTGGAGCTGCTGTTAGGCTGTGGAATCATTTGCGTTTGGGAGTTCTGATCCATTCTGTGCTATGTGGAGTTCTCTGGGCTGGAAGCAAGAGCCCCAGCAAGGAGGAGTGCAGACGGCCTGAAAGCCTGAGGTGGATTGTCCTGCGGCTGGGCTGACAGCCAGGTGCGAACCTGCACCTAAAACCTCCCAGGTGATTGTAACCTGCATTGGACTGTTTTGTTTTGCATCACGTTTTCTGCTGTGTGTGAATTAACACCAAGAGACTATTTACTGTTTGTTTTGTGCAAAGTGTGAATAAAACACTGGTTACTGCACTTTCTGGACTCCCTTTTGCCTCTGTACTGCACCCGCACCGCTATCTACCAGAGCGACTCCCACATTTTGGTGTCGGATGCGGGCATGCGCAGTGAGGCTGGCGTGAACGCCCGAACTTTGTTTGTTTTGCTGAGCAAAAGTGAATGTCATATGTCAAGCCGGCAAAGTTTCAACACGTGAACCCTGACAAAATGGAGGCAGTTGTAAAAGCTCTCGTGGAGGCCAATTTACAGCAGCGGGAGGCCAACAAGCAGCAGCAGGAGACAAACCAGCTGCTGTTGCAACATGTAATGGCTTTGCAAGCGACTGGAGCCTCTCACCGTGCCCATGATGCCCGGAAAGCGGTCCGTGCGGCGATTCCCAAGATGACCCCGAGGACGATGCTGAGACCTACCTGGCAGTCTTCGAAAAGTGGCCGTGAGGAGAAGCTGCCCGCGACCAGTGGGCTGAGGTGGTCGCTCCGTTCCTGGCTTCCGGACCCCAGCAGGTGTTTTTCGACTTGGCGGACGACCAAGCGGCCGATTATGACACCATGAAAGGAGAGATCCTGGCCAGACTGGGGTGAACGTGCTGGTCCGCGCTCAAAGAGTCCACCAGTGGGACTTTAAAACGACTGAACCCGCTAGGCCGCAGTACTACGATCTGCTGCACAGGCTGCAAAAGTGGCTGCAGCCCGATCTACTGAGTCCCACTGTCATGTTGGATCGCCTGTTGGCGGACATCTTTTGGAGGGCCCTGCCTTATCCCCTCCAGCACTGGGTCGGCCATGCGTCTCCGGTAAGTGCCCTGAAGATGGTCGACCTGGTGGAGCGTTACGAGGCCACCAGAAACCTGCAGGGGAGTCCTGCTGGGAAGGGGCAAGTCAAACCCCGGAGGCCTCCACCCCAGTTCCGACGACCGGCGACAGAGAGACCTGCACGGCATGTACCCCCTGCGGATTCGCCTCCCGTGGTGTGCTGGAGGTGTCAGGAGCCAGGCCACATAAGGCCGACTGTCCGCATCGGGGTGAGCCGATGGAGGTGAACTACGGGGTCGCCACTCCCTGTATGCACGGAAGCTGTGCGCAACTGGCACCAGTGAGGTGCAGGATAATAACCACCTGTGTCAGGTAGAGGTGGGAGATTCTCTGGCGGTGGCCCTGCTGGACTCCGGGAGTCTAGTCTCCTGGTAAGGGCTGCCCTGGTACGGCCTGCGGAGTATACCGGCCGTAAAATCGGGGTCCTGTGCATCCACGGAGACTTAAAAGACTACCCCACTGCACTAGTGACTTTGTCCACAGCGGCTGGTAAGTGGACCCACGAGGTGGCTGTCGCTACTAAACTCCCACATGAACTAATAATTGGGAGAGACTTCCCTGGTTTTCCGTCACTATGGCCTGAGGTGAAAGTGACTAATAGCCCTGAGACAGGGGTAACCCTAGCAGAGTGGCCTGGTTCCAGTGGGAGGCCAGAGCCCTGGGAGCCCGAGTCCGAAGGGCCTGCGGTAGGAGTGACCACCACTTCTGTGATAGAGGGGGAGACACCCCCACTGAGTGTAATGGTGGGAGACATGGAGGACTTGCCACCAGGGCCTGAGTTGGCAGACCTCCACGTCTCCGGAGATAATTTTGGGACCGCACAACACCGGGACCAAACCCTAACCAGGGCCTGGGAAAGTGTTGCAATGATTGATGGTAAACCCCAGAAACCTGGGGCTGAATTAATGTTCCCACGATTTATTGTTCTTCAGGATATGTTGTATCGGGTGAACCAAATCCGAGGTGAGCCCGTTGAACAGTTGGTGGTGCCCACCGCATATCGCCAGCTTGTTATGGAGCTTGCCCACCAACATGTTCTTGGGGGACACATGGGGTGGCAGAAAACGCAGGACCGCGTACTACAGCGATTTTACTGGCCCGGTTTGTTTAAGGAAGTAGAGGAGTTCTGTAAGTCCTGTCCGACCTGTCAGGTAAATAGCCCCCAGCCGCATTACAGATAGTCCCCTGGTCCCTCTCCCAATAATTGAGGTCCCATTCGAGCGTATGCCATGGATCTGAGTCGGACCCGTACCGAAGTCTGCTAGGGGTCACCAACATATCCTGGTGATTCTGGACTATGCTACTCGATATCCAGAGGCGGTGCCTCTGCGACATACCTCAGCTAAGCTCATTGCCAAAGAGTTAATGGAAATGTTTTCCCGTGTGGGCCTGCCAAAGAGATTCTGACCGACCAAGGGACCCCTTTTATGTCCAAAGTTATGAGGAACTGTGTAAATTGTTGCGTATAAAGCAGTTACGGACGTCCGTTTACCATCCGCAAACAGACGGTCTTGTCGAGAGGTTTAATCAAACTTTAAAAAATATGTTAAAAAGGGTGGTGTCTAGAGATGGGAAGGACTGGGATCTGCTTCTGCCCTATCTCATGTTCGCAGTGCGAGAGGTGCCCCAGGCCTCTACTGGGTTCTCGCCCTTCGAACTGCTTTATGGCAGACACCCTCGGGGCCTGTTGGATATCGCCAAGGAAGCGTGGGAACAACAGCCTGTCCCCCACAAAAGTGTCTTTGAGTATGTCACCCAGATGCAGGAACGGATGGAAAGGGTGTTGCCGCTCGTCCGGGAGCATATGGAGGCAGCGCAACAAGCCCAGAGTAGGGTGTTTAATCGTCAGGCTCGGGTACGGAACTTCAAACCGGGAGATCGGGTTTTGGTTCTGGGGCCCACCCTTGACAGCAAGTTCCTAGCTAGGTGGCAGGGCCCCTATGAGGTGATCGAGAAGGTAGGGGAAGTAAATTACAAAGTACACCAGCCAGGGCGGCGCAAGCCGGAGCAGGTGTACCACGTGAATTTACTAAAGCCGTGGAAAGATAGGGACACGGCCGACGACAACAGCCCCCGGCCAGGGCTTCTAGGTGACAAGGGTCCAGCCCCACAGTTCGAGGCCTGCGAAGCGGTAACCACGGTAAAATTGCAGACAGCCTGTCTTCCAAACAAGTTCAGGATGTCAGGGAGTTCGCTCAGTCGGAACACGGATGTGTTCTCGGACCTCCCTGGCCGCACGTCTCTCATCCAACATGACATCGTCACTGAGCCTCAGGCCAAGATCCGGTTAAAACCATACCGGGTACCCGAGGCTCGGCGACGGGCCATCGCGGAGGAAGTGCAATTAATGTTGAAGCTCGATGTCATTGAGGAATCGAAAAGTGAGTGGGCCAGTCCCATAGTCCTAATACCCAAGCCGGATGGGACGTTGCGGTTCTGCAACGATTTTCGCAAGTTAAATGAAGTGTCCAAGTTCGATGCGTATCCCATGCCCCGGGTAGACGAGCTTGTTGAGAATTTAGGGCAAGCCCGTTATTTTTCTGTGCTAGACCTCACTAAAGGATACTGCAAGTACCCTTAACGGAGACGGCCAAGGAAAAACGCTTTGTTACCCGCAGGGCCTGTATCATTACAAGGTGTTACCCTTTGGCCTGCATGGCGCCCCGCCACCTTCCAAAGGTTAATGGATATTGTGCTGCGACCTCATCGTCGGTACGCCTCGGCCTACTTAGATGATGTAATCATCCACAGCACCGACTGGGAAAGCCATTTGCCCAAAGTGCAGGCGGTAGTAGATGCCCTGAGGAAAGCTGGTCTGACCGCCAATCCAAAGAAGTGTGCGATTGGGTTGGAAGAGACCAAATACCTGGGATATGTTATTGGGCGGGGAGTCATCAAGCCGCAGGTAACTAAAGTAGAAGCCATACGTAACTGGCCCCGACCGGTCACTGCCAGGCAGGTAAAGTCCTTCCTGGGAATTGTAGGGTACTACATGCGGTTTGTGCCCCACTTTGCCACAATAGCAGCGCCATTGACAGACCTATTGAAGGGGCGAAGGTCTGGGAAGGTTAGCTGGAGTGAGAAGGCGGAGGAGGCTTTCTCTGCTCTGAAGTCGGCCCTGTGTGGGTCCCCGGTTTTGGTGACGCCCGACTTCAAGAGAGAATTTGTGGTACAGACCGATGCCTCTGAAGTGGGCCTCGGGGCTGTACTCTCTCAGGAAATCAATGGGGAGGAGCATCCCGTGGTTTTCCTGAGTCGCAAACTCACCCCAGCTGAGACCAGGTACAGTATAGTGGAGAGAGAGTGCCTGGCCATCAAGTGGGCACTAGAGTCTCTCCGCTATTACCTGCTAGGGAGAAAGTTCCGTCTGGTGACCGACCATTCCCCTCTAAAGTGGATGTGCCAGGCGAAAGACAGGAATGCTCGGGTCACCAGGTGGTTCTTGTCTCTGCAGAATTTCAAGTTTTCGGTAG
Organism: Bufotes viridis; assembly: GCA_033119425.1. NCBI lineage: Eukaryota > Metazoa > Chordata > Amphibia > Anura > Bufonidae > Bufotes > Bufotes viridis. The sequence goes on from JAKVIS010000411.1 coordinate 16,734, forward strand.
AACACAGGGCAGGCCGCTTGCAGGGTAACGCCGATGCCCTGTCCCGCGTCCACTGCCTTAATTATGTTCACCCCCTCAGGGTTGAACAAAGGGGGGGGGTATGTGGTAAGGTGCAAGGTACCGTGGTCGATGGCAGGTACGTGTCACCGAGGTTCCTGGCCTCGGTGAGGTAAGAGCCGGGTTTTCTTGCATGTCAGCAGCAGCTAGTGCTGTTTTGACACATTTCTATTTAGTTTGGCTGCAAAGCCAATCCGGGCCGGCTCTTACTGGGAGTAGGCAAAGAGTTGGGTGGGTGCCTACTCCCCACGGTCCAGACCGGACTTTGCCGGGCTTTAAAAAGGCAGCCACAACAGCAGCTGAGGGGGATTGTCCTGGAGCTGCTGTTAGGCTGTGGAATCATTTGCGTTTGGGAGTTCTGATCCATTCTGTGCTATGTGGAGTTCTCTGGGCTGGAAGCAAGAGCCCCAGCAAGGAGGAGTGCAGACGGCCTGAAAGCCTGAGGTGGATTGTCCTGCGGCTGGGCTGACAGCCAGGTGCGAACCTGCACCTAAAACCTCCCAGGTGATTGTAACCTGCATTGGACTGTTTTGTTTTGCATTACGTTTTTCTGCTGTGTGTGAATTAACACCAAGAGACTGTTTACTGTTTGTTTTGTGCAAGTGTGAATAAAACACTGTTACTGCACTTTCTGGACTCCCTTTTGCCTCTGTACTGCACCCGCACCACTATCTACCAGAGCGACTCCCCACAATATATATTTATTTGCACTATGGCACTTTATTGATGTATGCACTTTTGATGGTTTATATTTAATATGGATTCAGCGACCTTTTTTGTATTCATTCACGTTTGTAATCAACATTAATTATGTATCACATGTGTTGCCTTAATTGGCTACCCTATTTATTTTTGCACTTTGCATGCATGTATTCAGCTTGAGAAAGGCTCTATAGCTGAGCCGAAACGTCGCATTGTATTTACCACATGGGTGAATAAATTTCTTCACGGTTTGTACTTTGGAGTGCTGTCCTTTTTTCCTTTTCTATATATGGGCTTTGAGCCAGTAGCCCCAGGACATAGCACCCGATTTTTTGATTCTCCGGTGCCGCCAGCTTTCTGATATATATATATATATATATATATATATATATATATATAAAAATAAATGTCATTCATAATACTAATGCATAAACAGGGAGTGCAGAATTATTAGGCAAGTTGTATATTTGAGGATTAATTTTATTATTGAACAACAACCATGTTCTCAATGAACCCAAAAAACTCATTAATATCAAAGCTGAATATTTTTGGAAGTAGTTTTTAGTTTTAGCTATTTTAGGGGGATATCTGTGTGTGCAGGTGACTATTACTGCCATCCATGGATTCTGTCAGTGTTTTGATCTGTTCACCATCAACATTGCGTGCAGCAGCAACCACAGACTCCCAGACACTGTTCAGAGAGGTGTACTGTTTTCCCTCCTTGTAAATTTCACATTTGATGATGGACCACAGGTTCTCAATGGGGTTCAGGTCAGGTGAACAAGGAGGCCATGTCATTAGATTTTCTTCTTTTATACCCTTTCTTGCCAGCCACGCTGTGGAGTACTTGGACGCGTGTGATGGAGCATTGTCCTGCATGAAAATCATGTTTTTCTTGAAGGATGCAGACTTCTTCCTGTACCAATGCTTGAAGAAGGTGTCTTCCAGAAACTGGCAGTAGGACTGGGAGTTGAGCTTGACTCCATCCTCAACCCGAAAAGGCCCCACAAGCTCATCTTTGATGCTACCAGCCCAAACCAGTACTCCACCTCCACCTTGCTGGCGTCTGAGTCGGACTGGAGCTCTCTGCCCTTTACCAATCCAGCCACGGGCCCATCCATCTGGCCCATCAAGACTCACTCTCATTTCATCAGTCCATAAAACCTTAGAAAAATCAGTCTTGAGATATTTCTTGGCCCAGTCTTGACGTTTCAGCTTGTTCAGTGGTGGTCGTCTTTCAGCCTTTCTTACCTTGGCCATGTCTTTGAGTATTGCACATCTTGTGCTTTTGGGCACTCCAGTGATGTTGCAGCTCTGAAATATGGCCAAACTGGTGGCAAGTGGCATCTTGGCAGCTGCACGCTTGACTTTTCTCAGTTCATGGGCAGTTATTTTGCGCCTTGGTTTTTCTACACGCTTCTTGCGACCCTGTTGACTATTTTGAATGAAACGCTTGATTGTTCGATGATCACGCTTCAGAAGCTTTGCAATTTTAAGAGTGCTGCATCCCTCCGCAAGATATCTCACTATTTTTGACTTTTCTGAGCCTGTCAAGTCCTTCTTTTGACCCATTTTGCCAAAGGAAAGGAAGTTGCCTAATAATTATGCACACCTGATATAGGGTGTTGATGTCATTAGATCACACCCCTTCTCATTACAGAGATGTACATCACCTAATATGCTTAATTGGTAGTAGGCTTTCGAGCCTATACAGCTTGGAGTAAGACAACATGCATAAAGAGGATGATGTGGTCAAAATACTCATTTGCCTAATAATTCTGCACTCCCTGCAATTACCAGTATAGAGGAATTATTCATATTACGAAGCACCAGAAAATGGCTTTGTATAGAACAAGTCCGATTATCCGCAACAAATCAGTCGATCTTGAGATCCCAGGTGGAAGGAAGCTTTTTCAAACACAGGAGAAAATTTATTATTTTATTCTAAAAAACACAAAAACAACCAATTAGTACACAAGACAGTGATCTAAAAATAAAAAAACAAAAACCCCCTCATTTAAACCCCTAAAATAACAATGCCACTACTTATAAGTAAGAGCCAAAACCAAAATTCTCATTTAGCTCTATAGGAGCCACAGTATTGAGTCTGAAAATCCAACGACTCTCAATTTGTGCTAACCTTTTTCCATAGTTGCCACCTCTAATACCCAGATGGATCTTGTCAATCCCACGAAAACGAAACAGCTTTGCGTCACACTGATGGTGCAATTTAAAATGTTTAGGGATGGCTTTTAAAAGCATGATGTCCTTCTCACATGTTCTCGTATTCTTCTACGAAATTCCCTGGTGATCAGTCCGACATAAATCTTGTCACACGGACAGGTTGCATAATAGATGACCCCTGTAGATGTACATAAAATATAATCCCTAATCTGGAATGTACGGGATTTATCTGAATTTGTAAAATGTTTAACTTTATCCACATTGGCACAAGCTTTACATGACCCACACGGATATGAGCCACAAGTCAAAGATTTTTTCTCTTTTTCTTGTGTGTAATGACTATGTACCAATAAGTATTTTAGGTTCCTTGACCGTCTTGCCGTCATCAGAGGTTTTTCAGAAATGCATGACTTTAATTTTACATCTGTTTTCAAAATATTCCAATGTTTGTTTATAATTGAATAAATTTCCTCCCATTGTTGATTATATGTCGTGATAATACGAATCTCCTTGTCTCCTTCCTTCTTACTTCTCAAATCAAAACAGCACTGTTAGTACTGAAAATAATCTCTAGATGTACCACAATACAAGAGAATGCATTCAAAGTACTCACCAGATGGTATCTGACTCCAGATAAGCTACAAAAGCTATATGGGACAACTTCTAACCTGTGTTGGAGATGTCATATCCATATTGGTGACTTTGTCCACATCTGGTGGTCTTGTCCTAAATTAACTGCATTTTGGGGCGAGATATTCAAGCAGATTAGATCTTTATTGACGCTATCAGAAAAGCAATTGCAATCTCTTCCCAAAATTGAACTTCTGTCTTTGCTACCTGATGATTTCAATTCAACTACTAAAACTCTAGTGAGAATCTTGATTGCGGCAGCAAGACTACTAATAGCACTGAATTGGAAATCTAACATGGCTCCCAACTATACCTATTGGGTGTATAACGTTAATGATATAGCTAGACTAGAAGAACTATCCCACTGGGAACTAAGAAGTCATCACAAATTCAAACTAATCTGGTCTCCATGGAAACAGAAAAACACACAGTGTAACACATCTAATTTCTCTAACCAACCATCAAACTCGACTTCTACTACATCCTCAGTACTGAATTGATACCCTCCTTTCTCAATACTTACCTCATCAAGGTACGCACCCGATATCCTACTGGTGTGGTTGACACAAAGTTGATACCGAGTTTAACTTCGTATTTATCTTCAGAAGTATCGAGAGCAGATGACTGTTGTTTTTGATAAGCTATCTATATTGTTGTATGTTCTCCCCTATTACTTTTTCCCCTTCTTTCCCACCCCCTCCTCCTTTTTACTTTCGCGAACTGGACAAATTTCCTTTGCTCTCATCCCCCAACCCCCCACCCCCACTTACCTTCCCTTTTTTCCCCCCGCCTTGTTATCACGGTTAGTTTGTTTGAAACTAATGAATGCCTTGTTTCCGGCATTGATCGTTCACGTTATTTCTGCCGCAAAGTACAAGTGTATACTCTTCATCAGTCACAATTATTGCTGATGTCTCATGGTATCGATTGGAATAGTCAAGATGAATAACTATAAGTTTTAAAAAGCTGTTGTGGTATATCTGCATATACTTTAATTTAAAGTGGTGAATCATGCTGCACACTGATCTACTCACTTATATTTCAATGTTGTGACTTGTTTACTTTATGTGCTTTGAAACATTAAAAATAAATTTAAAAGAAAAAAAATTAACTAAAGCATAACGAGAGTGGAGGTAAACCAATGGCATGGCCTGTTTATTAACTCATCCATAACCAAATAAGCATAACATATTTTACAACCATAAATCATAATAACAATAATAATACCAAAAATAATACAACCACAAACCATAATAATAACAGAACAGAATGTCATTGCGGAAAAATTTACATCTGACAACGCTGGCGGCAGAGTACGTAGTTCCTTGCACAACACACAGCAGTTTCAACAGAGGAAGGACAACACTCTCCAAGGCCTGGAACAGTTTTATGACACCCCACCAGCACCCTCACCCTGATGCTCGGCCTACTTTCACAAGGCAGGAAAAATTGTTGAAGATGGTGAAGAAGTACATAGCAGACCGTGTCAGCTTCCTCAGTGATCCCTCTGTGCCTTACAACTACTGGGTGTCCAAACAGGACACGTGGAAAGAACTGGCACTCTACAGCTATAGCTAAATTATAAGGAACATGGATGATATACTATATTGGACTGTAGTATTCAGGGTAAATGACCATGTGTGCACTTTGCGATAAATAAGCGGGTTTTGGGCTGCAGTTTCGGCACTCAGTCTTGAAAAGGTTCGCCATCGACATCACCGTTTTAAAGGGTTAGCGCACCTGCAGGCCCTCAGTTACATTCTTTTACTCAGTTTCATTGCACCCAGGGCCAGGGACTCTGTGTGCACCATTATCATCACGGCCACTTACATGTCCCTTACTGGCCACATTATTAATATTAACCCCTTAAGGACACGGCCATATTTCACCATAAGGAACAGGCCATTTTTTGCAAATCTGACCAGTGTCACTTTATGTGGTGATAACTTTAAAACGCTTTTACTTATCCAGGCCATTCTGAGATTGTTTTTTCGTCACACATTGTACTTCATAACACTGGTAAAATGGAGTAAAAAAAAATTCATTTTTATTTATAAAAAAAAATAATTTACCAAAATTTAGGAAAATTTTGCAAATTCCCAAGTTTCAATTTCTCTACTTCTATAATACATAGTAATACCTCCAAAAATAGTTATTAGTTTACATTTTCCATATGTCTACTTCATGTTTGGATCATTTTGGGAATGCCATTTTATTTTTTGGGGACGTTAAAAGGCTTAGAAGTTTAGAAGCAAATCTTGAAAATTTTCAGAAATTTTCAAAAACCCACTTTTTAGGGACCAGTTCAGGTCTGAAGTCACTTTGTGAGGCTTACATAATAGAAACCACCCAAAAATGAAACTACAAATGAAACCACCCATTCTAGAAACTACACCCCTCAAGGTATTCAAAACTGATTTTACAAACATCATTAACCCTTTAGGTGTTCCACAAGAGTTGATGGCAAATGGAGATGACATTTCAGAATTTCAATTTTTTGCCAAATTTTCCATTTTAATCGATTTTTCCACTAACAAAGCAAGGGTTAACAGCCAAACAAAACTCTATATTTATTGCCCTGACTCTGCGGTTTACAGAAACACCTGATATGTGGTCGAACACTACTGTACAGCCACACGGTGGGGCATAGAGGGAAAGGAGCGCCGTGTGGTTTTTAAAAAACAGATTTTGCTGGACTGTTTTTTTGACACCATGTCCCATTTGAAGCCCCCCTGATGCAACCCTACAGTAGAAACTCCCAAAAAGTGACACCCATCTAAGAAACTACACCCCTCAGGGTATTCAAAACTGATTTTACAAGCTTTATTAACCCTTTAGGCATTCCATATGATTTAATGGAAAATGGAGATAGCATTTCAGAATTTCACTTTTTTGGAAGATTTTCCATTTTAATATTTTTTTCCAGTAACAAAGCAAGGGTTAACAGCCAAAAAAAACTCAACATTTATTGCCCTGATTCTGCAGTTTGCATATAAGCCCCATATGTGGTCATAAAATACTGTGTGGCCAAACGGCAGGGCACAGAAGGAGGGGAACGCCAAATGGGTTTTGGAAGGCGGATTTTGCTGGTCTGTTTTTTTTGACACCATGTCCCATTTGAAGCCCCCCTGATGCACCCCTAGAGGAGAAACTCCAAAAAAAGTGACCCCATTTTGGAAACTATGGGATGAGGTGGCAGTTTTTTTGGTACTATTTTAGGGTAAATATGATTTTTGGTTGCTCTATATTACACTTTTTGTGAAGCAAAGTAACAAAAAATAGAAATTCTGAAATTTCATCTCCATTTGCCATTAGCTCTTGTGGAACACCTAAAGAGTTAACACAGTTTGTAAAATCAGTTTTGAATACATTAAGGGGTGTAGTTTCTTAAATGGGGTAACTTTTTGGAGTTTCTACTCTAGGGTTGTATCAGGGGGGCTTCAAATGGGACATTGTGTCAAAAAATCAGTCCAGCAAAAACCGCCTTCCAAAAACCATATGGCGTTCCATTCTTTCTGTGCCCTGCCGTGTGACCATACAGTAGTTTACGAACACATATGGGGTGTTTCTGTAAACTAAAGAATCAGGGCAATAAATATTGAGTGTTTGATTGTTTGGCTGTATACCCTTGCTTTGTTAAGGGAAAATATGGATAAAAATTTTCCCAAAAATACCTGTTTTGGCACCGTTTTTATTTTTTATTATTTAAAACGTTTATCTGACAGATTAGATCATGTGCTATTTTTATAGAGCAGGTTGTTACGGATGCAGGGATACCTAATATGTATACCTTTTTTTAGGTATTTAGGTTTACACAATAATATTATTTTTGAAACAAAAATGTCTCCATAGTCTGAGAGCCATAGTTTTTTCAGTTTTCAGGCAATTGTCTCAGGTTGGATACCATTTTGCGGGATGAGATGATGGTTAGATTGAAACTATTTTTGAGGGCATACGCCTTTTTGATCGCTTGCTAATACACTTTTTGTGATGTAAGGTGACAAAAAAATGGCTTTTTTTAAAACGTTTTTATTTTATTTTTATAACAGTGTTCACCTGAGGGGTTAGGTCATATGATACTTTTATAGAGCCGGTCCTTACGGACGTGGTGATACCTAATATGTATACTTTCTTTTATTTTTTTAAGTTTTACAAAATAATAATATTTTTGAAACCAAAAAAAAACATGTTTTAGTGTCTCCATAGTCTTTCAGTTTTTAGGCATTTGTCTCAGGTTGGGTACCATTTTTATGGGATGAGATGACGGTTAGATTGGCACTCTTTTGGGGGGCATACGACTTTTTGATCGCTTGCTATTACACTTTTTGTGATGTAAGGTGACAAAAAACAGCTTTTTTGACAAAGTTTTTATGTATTTTTTTTTACTTTGTTCACCTCAGGGTTTAGGTAATGTGGTATTTTTATAGAGCAGGGTCTTCCGGACGCGATGATGCCTAATATGTCTACTTTTTTTTTTTTTACGTTTAACATAAAAAAAAGAATTTTTGAAACAAAAAAATCATGTTTTAGTCTGAGAGATATATTTTTTTATTTTTTGGGCCATTGTCTCATGAAGGGGCTCATTTTTTGCTGGATGAGGCGTCAGTTTGAATGGTACTATTTTGGCGTACATACGACTTTTTTGATCACTTTTTTTACCTTTTTTGGGAAGTAAGGTGGGAAAAATTTCAATTTCATCATAGTTTTTTTTTTATGGCGTTCACCATGCGGGGAATGTAACATGACTGTTTTATAGATCAAGTCGTTACGGACGCGGTGATATATAATGTGTGTAGGGATTTATTTATTTTTTTATTCAGTGATAAATGTGTTTTTTTATTTTTACTTTTTTTAACTTTTTTTTTTACCCAGACCTATTTGGTTCTTGAAGATCCAGTGGGTCTGATGTCTGTATAATACTGTACAGTAAACTATATAGTGTACTGTACTGCATTTCACTTACACTTTTGTCTGAACAGATCTCTGCCTTTAGCACAAATCTGTTCAGCACCATGGACAGCAGGATGCCCGAGAAGGTGTCATATTGCCATGGGAACCTTCCCCGTATGCCACAACTAAGCAGAGGGGGAAGAGGAAGAAGGGGGCTCCCTCACTCTGTGAGCCCATCCTGTCTGGGGGCTGCAAAGGCACAGCAGCCCCTCGATGGGAGAGGGAGAGAGCTCCCTCCCTGTTAACCCCTACCATACAGCGGTCCCTACGGGCCGCGTTATGGAAGGGGTTAAAATGGCTGACATCTGCACAGAGCTAACACTCTGATTCAACCGCTCGGCCATCCTGAGAATGAACGGGGGGCGGGCGGATGATCGCTCACCCGCCCCCCACACTGCCGCACGCCTCCCGCCCGCCTACGGGTACGTCATGTGACCTTAAGGATTCGGGAAACATGCCACGTGTCCTGAATGGGTTAAATGTTATATACACTTAAAAGTGTGTCACACATACAGTAGCGTAGGATTTGTAAGTGTATGCGCCAATAAATTAAAAAAGGTATTTGGGATGCGCACACTTTACACAGGAGATGTAGCCCTAATAAAGTCACAGAGTAGCATACACCGTCTACTGATAAAGTACAGTATATGTCAGTGATATGTATGAAATCCAAACACACTAGATGTTGCACAAATAATGTACATTTCCCCAAAATACACTGGTTTCACCTGTGGTACAGTATTTGACAGATAGGCACATGTAATGGACAGTAGACGTTGCACAAATAATGTAAATTTCCCCAAAATACACTTGTTTCACCTTTGGTACAGTATTTGACACAGAGAGGCACACGCTGTGAACAGTAGATGTTGCACAAATAATGTAAATTTCCCCAAAATACACTGGTTTCACCTGTGGTACAATATTTGACAGAGAGACACACGCTGTGGACAGTAGATGTTGCACAAATAATGAAAATTCCCCAAAAATACACTGGTTTCATCTGTGGTACAGTATTTGACACAGAGAGGCCGATGCTGTGGACAGTAGATGTTGCACAAATAATGAAAATTCCCCAAAATATACAGGTTTCATCTGTGGTACAGTATTTGACACAGAGAAGCCGATGCTGTGGACAGTAGATGTTGCACAAATAATGAAAATTCCCCAAAATACACAGGTTTCATCTGTGGTACAGTATTTGACACAGAGAGGCACACGCTGTGGACAGTAGATGTTGCACAAATAATAAAAATACCACAAAAATACACTGGTTTCTAGAGTTGAGCCGGGTTCGGCCGAACTTCGTCGCAAAGTTCGAGTTTGGGACCCGAACTTGACCCCAAACCCGAACCCCATTGAAGTCAATGGGGACCCGAACTTTGGGGCACTAAAATGGCTCTAAAAAAGGCCTGGAAAGGGTTAGAGAGATGAAAAACGAAGCAAAATGGGGTTAGGACAAGTGCCCTGCAAACAAATTTGGATAGGGAAATAACTTAAAATAACATAAAATACATACAAATTAAAAATGAATGTTCTAAACCTGAGCACAAGTGAGTGAAAATGGCACCTGCCACCCCGCTAAAAGAGGATGTGGCAGCAACACCACCACATCTTTTACCGTCACAAAGCATCTCCACACTATCCCATTGAAGCGTTCAGCTGTCCATCTCCCAAAGACTGGAGAGAAAGAGAAATAGAAAGAGGAGGTACCCCCCTACCTACCCGCGATCCCTGGCCCTGAATACCAGGATTTCAAAATTCCTGGTACTTTGAAATGCTGTAATTCTATCTGGTGGAGATGGATGGAGACTTTTAAAAAACTTGTGGCAGTGGCTGTCCCACAGTACGTGGATCCCAGCCGCCACTACTTTTCCAGATGAGCCATCCCTTCCCTGCACAACCAAGTGGTGGACAAAATCAGGTGTGCACTGTGCAAAACCATCTGGTCCACATAACCACGAGTACATGGACCGTTAAGCATGGGCAGGGAAGTAATATCTCCCTAACAGCACACTGGGTAAATGTAGTGGCGGCTGGGCCAGAGGCGGAGAGCAGTTTTGCGCATGTCCTTGCGCCCCCGAGGATTGCAGGGCAATTATTTTTGCCTCCTGTTGCCTCCTCCTCCTACTCCACTTCCTCCTCCTCTACCACCTCCTCATCTGCTCAGCGTAACACCTTTACCACCAACATCAGCACAGCCAGGGGGAAACGACAGCAGGCTATTCTGAAACTCATCTGTTTGGGGGACAAACCTCACACCGCGCAGGAACTGTGGACGGGCATGGAACAACAGACCGATGAGTGGTTGGTGTCACTGAGCCTCAAGCCCGGCCTGGTGGTGTGCCATAATGGGTGAAATCTCGTAGCAGCTCTGGGCCTAGCCGGTTTGACGCACATCCCTTGCCTGGCGCATGTGCTGAATTTGGTGGTGCAGAAATTCCTGAACACCAGACACTGAAAATCAATTCAGTTAATCCAGCTCTTAGACTCTGGTTGGACAAATTCACGTTTATTGGTGCTCAAGGACCCCTGCGGCCTGAGCTGCAGATGTGACAGGCAAATAATTGTAGTAAATTTGTCGTTTAGATTGTTGGGTAACATTTCAACGGTTATAAGGACTTTTAATTATAAATAGTAACAAAAACTATACAAGGAACATTTCAAAAAGTGAAAATTAACCCAACAAGACTCCCACCCTATACCCCCCCTTCACTGAAACCACTCATTAATGCCCATTCACAAACTATTTACAAATTTACTTATAAACATGTTTAAATAACTATAAGTCAGATAAACTAAATAAACAAACAAAACTATTTACATGCCTTACCCTTAACTTATTAGGCCAGTCATATACAAGTGGCTCGGAGGGTGGGTTCCTGAACCAACATAGGCCAGGTACACAATTGTCCAGCCAGGGCACAGTTCTGGATGATGATGAGGAGGAGGAGGAGAAGAAACCGTGTTCACAGCAGGGTGGCACCCACAGCAGCTCATGGCCGTCACTTGAGAGTGGCTGGAGGGATACGGAGGACACAGATGATACACCTCCCACAAAGGACAGCTTGTCGTTGCCTCTGGGCAGCCTGGCCAACATGAGCGACTACATGCTGCAGTGTCTGTGCAACGCGTGCTGAGTTGCCCACATTTTAACTTGTGCAGATTACTGGGTGGCCGCCCTTCTGGATCCCCGTTACAAGGACAACATGCCGTCCTTAATTCCGTCACTAAATCGTGATCTGAAGAAGCCAACTCTGGTAGACGCGCTGCTGATGGCATTCACCCCTGACACCGGGGGCTCAGTGGAAGCACAAGGCGAAAGCAGAGGAGGAGGAGGAAGAAGTCGCCAACGCAGCTGGGTCACCGCCCGCACCTCAGAAGGCAGGGTTAGCATGGCCGAAATGTGGAAAAGCTTTGTAAACACGCCACAACAACCTGCACCACCAGCAGATATGGAACGTCTGAGCAAGAGGCAGCATTTCAGCAAAATGCTGGAATAGTATCTGTGCACACGCCTACACATACTTACTGATGGGTCTGCCCAGGGTCGTAGCTACAGGGGAAGCAGGGAAAGCGGCTGCTTTAGGGCTCTGACCCAGAAGGGGCCCATCCAGGAGGGGGAGGACTAAAGGACTTTGTCAGGGCCCCCTCAACAGTATTATACAACAAAATCATATACAGTGGCAGTATAGACAGTGTAGAAAATGGATGGAACAGCTGCCAGGCCTGGTCTGAGAGAGTGATCTTTAGTAGACACAGGAATGGGGGCAGCATGAAAGGAAGGAGTTGCGAAGAAATTACTGGGGGAGGGGAGCCCCATTCAAAATTTTGCTGTTGGGTCATTTCTAGCTATGCCACTGGGTCTGCCGCATTCAACTTCTGGGTCTCCAAATTGGGGACATGGCCTTAGCTTCACTTTTACACCTTGTAGGTTCTGGCCTGCAGCCAGTGTATTGTCTGAACGTGTGTTTAACATGGCTGGGGGCGTTATCACAGACAAGTGCAGCCGACTGTCCACAGCCAACGTGGACAATGTCACGTTCATTAAAAAAAAACAGGCATGGATCCCACAGGACTTGTTCGTACCTTATGCAAATTAGACATGTATACCGTCCTCACTCCTCACCCAACCATTATTATACTGCAGCGCACTTACTCTTTGTTTTCTTTTTTATATTTCCCAATGTTTTCGGGTCTACCCCAATTTATAAAAAAAGAAAACAAAACACATTGTTGTTGGCGACTACCTTTGGGTTCACAGCCCAAAAAGGCTTTATGTCAGTGCAGTGCAGGGATATTTTGAAAGAAAGAAGGGGTACCAATCAGCCAACAATATTAACGCCACCTAATTTACTGAATATATTTCCAAGGCAGCTATGCAGTGCAGGGGTACTTTGGAAGATAGAAGGAGTACAGCTCACCCAACAATCTGAAGGCTACCTAATTTACTGAATATATTTCCCAATCAGGTATGTAGTGCAAGGGGTACTTTGGAAGATAGAAGGGGTACAGATCACCCAACAATCTGAACGCCACCTAATTCACTGAATATATTTCCAAGTCAGTTATGTAGTACAGGGGTACTTTATGGGGAAAAAAAAAAAAAGTTTTTGCAACCGCAAATGTCCAGGTTCGGGTCCGAGTACCAAATACCCTAATGTACAGTATGAACCCGAACTTTACAGTTTGGGTTCGCTCAACCCTACTGGTTTCACCTGTGGTACAGTATTTGACACAGAGACGCACACGCTGTGGACACTAAATGTTGCACAGATAATGTAAATTTCCCCAAAATACACTGGTTTGACCTGTGGTATAGTATTTGACACAGAGAGGCACACGCTGTGGTCACTAGATTAGGCCCAGATTATTTAGATTTGTGCATCAGACACTCTTTTCAGATGATGGACAGTATAGGTCCCATAAAACCACAGAATATGGACACTATTAGACCCAGATTAATGGAATTTGTGCTGCAGACACTGTTTGCTAATGGAGGACTGTATTTTTTACACAAAGCCACACACTATGGTCACTAGATGTGAGCCAGATTATTAAAGACACAGTCTGCGGATGATGTACACGATATGTCACTAATAGGTACAAAATAAAAATATCTTGCTGCTGTGAAACACACCCAGTAGTCATTAAAAGGCAATGTGGGGACTTTGAAAAGCTTTTGGTATTAAATACAGCAAATTTCTCTCCCTGCACTATCTGTCCCTTCCTTAGCACCGATGTCCCGGACATTGCTGTTAAATATATTGTTGATCTAATACACACACACAGTAGTCCTTAAAAGGACTTTTGGATCTTTGAAAAGCTTTCTCTAACTAAAATCGCTGAAATTCGCTCCCTGATCTGTCTTTTCCTTCCTACCCGATTTTCTCCCCGACTATGACTAATCCAAACATGTGTCATCAGGTTCTATATAACCTCCGATGACGCGTTCCGGCCAACCAATCACTGTAATGCCAGCAGCTAACATGGGTACTAGCGTTACAGTGAGGGCAGTACTTACCTGCACCTTTATTGGCTGTGCTCGATGCTCTAGCCAAACTGGTACTTGGCCGAGCATGCTCGCTTATCACTACTTCTAACGTCCCAAAAAAAGAAAATGTCATTTACAAAATGATCTAAACATGAAGTAGACATATGGGAAATGTAAAGTAATATCTATTTTAGGAGGTATCACTATCTGTTTTAAAAGCAGAGAAATTGAAATTTTGAAAACTGTGAATTTTTCCAAATTTTTGGTAAATTTGGTATTTATTTATAACAAAAATGAAATTTTTTAAATAAAATTTAACACTGTAATGAAGTACAATATGTGACTAGAAAATAATCTCAGAATGGCCTGGATAAGTAAAAAAGTTTTAAAGTTATTACCAGATAAAGTGACACAGGTCAGATTTGCAAAAAATGGCCTGGTCCTTAACGGGGAAAAATGTAAGGGTCCTGAAGGGGTTAATTATATGTAGTTAAGTTCATTATTATAATCACAAAACCAATGTAACCATGCCATACTCACAAACATCATTGTGGACATCACTAGAATTTATCCTACCCGGAATGAGGCTAAAATATAGGTTGCAAACTTACGCAATGCGGTCTTTATCTCTTCATTCCTCAGACTGTAAATCATAGGGTTAATTAGAGGGGTCATCACTGTGTACAACAGCGGTAGGATCTTACTTACATTTACTGATTTACCTCTGGTTGGGAGAACATATGAACTGAACAGTGTCCCATAAAACAGAGAAACCACCGTCAGATGAGAGCTACAAGTGGAGAAGGCTTTTTGTCTACCAGTGATAGTTGGGATGTTTAAGATAGAAGAAATTATGAAAATATAGGTTATTATAATGAACGCAAATGGTAAAACAAGCACAGGGATACTAAGCAGAAGGATTTCTGTTTGAACCATCGAGGTATCCGAACAGGAAAGCTCTAGTAGAGGAAAAAGATCACAGAAAAAATGGTCAATAATGTTAAATCCACAAAACTTCAGCATGCAGATGGATAGGACTTCCATCAACACTACAGACAAGCTCAAGAGCCACGAAAGGGAAACCAACTTCCGACAAAAGCCAGGTTCCATCAGGGTAGAGTAACGTAATGGAGAACAAATGGCCAGATATCTGTCATAGGACATTACGGTTAGATGGAGACATTCTGAACATTCAGAGACGCCAAAAAAGTAATATTGAATGAGACAATTAATGAAATACATGACTTGCTGCTTATTCAGGATTATGTACAATGTGTTGGGGACAATGGTTGTGGTTAGCATGAGGTCTGATATGGAGAGCGCCACAAGGAAGAAATACATGGGAGTTTGGAGGCTCTTGCTGTAGGACACCACAGTTATGATCAGGAGGTTTCCACAAATTGTGAAGCCATAGATCAAGATTAGAAGGACGAAAAAGACCATTCTGAAACCTTGAAGATTCTGGAATCCCAAGAGTAGAACCTCAGTGACCCAGGTCTGATTGCTCTCCTGGTGTAATGAAGAAGAATAAGGGAAAAAATAAAATAAATAATAATAATAATAATAATAATAATAATAATAATAATAACATATCCACATTCGTGTTTAGCCTCTTTAGGGCAACAAGGAAAAACTACTAATTTTTAGACTTTATTTTACTGTATGAGGCTACAGCGGCAAAAAAGAAAAAAAAGTAAATAAATAGACCAACATAAAATGATGGATTAAACAATAGACAAGTTCAATACTCAATGATTCCTTGCGATAAACTAAGTTTCTGTTGCCAGGGACGTGAGCAGAAGGTCCAGGTCCATTTGGCATGGTTCCCCAGCCTGTGTTACCATAGACTGAATTGAGCATTATATATATATATATATCTATATTTTTATAATATTCAGCTTTGGGGTTGAGCTAGAAGGATGATCAACCTCCTTGCCAGATCAGTCCACAAGAAGGACACCTCATCATGGAAGCACAATACCACCTACAGTGAAACAGTGATACAATGTAACTCAAAGCCCCTATGGACAAAGTATATTTTCACAAGTCATATTACATTATCGAGATCAGACACAGTAGATACTAGACTTGGCTAATGTAACCACAGCTAATACTCATAAGATGGAAGACAGAGAACTGTGAAGTGTGTTGTACTTGACGGGACTATTGAGACGTACACAACAAACCTATGGCCATCAAACCACGAACTTAAGAACCTAAGAGACATATAGACATATTTTATACCAGAAATTCCAACATCAGAGGAGCAAGAAGTGGATGAAATGGTTGGTGACTCGCTGTGTATACAGTGCATAATATACATATATAAAACAAATTCCACCCTCACAAGCTTCATTACATGGCCAGTCAAATGCATGTACATATACTATCTATCTATCTATCTATCTATCTATCTATCTATCTATCTATCTATCTATCTATCTATCTGTCTGTCTGTCTGTCTGTCTGTCTGTCTATCTATCTATCTATCTATCTATCTCATATCTAGCTATATATTTATTTTTCTCCTATCAATCTACTATCTATCTCCTATCTATCTATCTATCTATCTATCTATCTATCTATCTATCAATCTATTATCTATCTATCTATCTATCTATCTATCAAATAACTAGAAATAAAAGAACACACTATCATGTTCTTGTATTTGATGTTTCTTTGCATAGACATGTCAGGTAGTTAGGGGAAATCTCAGGATGTTTTTCACAAACAGAAGATTTGCCCGATGGTTAGTAGAAGAGCTGTCACCCTGTGAGGATGGTGGAATCTGATCGTGTGGACAAGAATATTCATCGTATAAAAATTAAAGAAGCAGGTGAAGAGATAGCCTTACTCCAGCACTGATCCAGAGACTCTGTGAAGGTTCTTTGGCGGAGATCTTCATGCTCATATAAGGTGTTTGACTTTCAAAGTTGTTTATAAAAGTCTATGAATCTGAAAGAAATAATGTAATATAAAATAATATTCTACAGTTCACAGATAGGAGAACCTTTTATATCCTCAGCATCCAGACCTGGGGATTCCATAGGGAAGATTCTGAAGCACAGCGGTCTACTGAGAATAAGCTCTAGAAAGTCATTCTAAATAAGGTCGTTATGGAAGTTCAAAGTTTCTTGACTAAAATAGACTAATGTGATATATCAAAAGACAGATAGATAGACAGATAGATAGATAGACAGATAGACAGATAGACAGATAGACAGATAGACAGATAGATAGACAGACAGACAGACAGACAGACAGACAGACAGACAGATAGATAGATAGATAGATAGATCCTTCTTTTGGCTTATGGAAAGAGGTGCACACCTCTTGTGGCCTCACCCTAAGGCCCAGAGAATAAAAGCAAAAAATGAAAAACTTAGAGGGACACTCTCATCACATGGGAACACATGGACAAACAGATCTAGATGTAAGTTATATCTGCCTTTAATAGAAATATATGATATAATACGCTTGATGTACTAGTTGACTGTGACCATAAAAAAAATAAAATCCGAATATACATTACATATATCAAATATGTATAACATCAAACATTTTGCATATCAAACACATATAGCATCCATAAAATGTCCTTTGAGAAGTCTTTATTAGAGTTGAGCGAACACCTGGATGTTCAGCCGAACTTCACAAAAATGTTCATGTTCGGGATCAGAACTCGACCAGAGCTTAACACCGAAAGCTGTATAATAGGCCTGTAAAAGGTTAGAGGGCTGCAAGAGGCAGCAAAATGTAGTTAAATGCCCTGCAAACAAATGTGGATAGTGAAATGACCTAAAATAAAATAAAATAAAATAAAATTAACCAATATCAATTGGCAAATTGGAGGAGGTGGAATAGGAGGTTGGGGTGGTGTCAGGTGGGAATGCTATGGTAATTGAAGTTCTCACCACAGCCAAAAAGGATTCATGTCTGCCTGCAGTGCCACAGGCATCATTCACAGACTCAGGGCCATGGCACCCGCAAAGAGGAGAACGATCCCGTAACAGCAACACAGGCCTCAGTTCAACCTGCAATGGAACAGGCCATTATCATTTATGTAGGCCCCTGACACCCAGACAGAGGAGAGGTCATTTGACAGTAAAAAGAGGCTAATGTCTCCCACCAATGCAGTAAGCGATTCAAAGTAATATAGGCCTCTGACCACCAGACAATGGGGCGGTTATTTAACAGTAAAAAGAGGTTAATGTCTCCCACCAATACAGCAGGTGATGATACAAAATATAGGCCCCTGACAACCAGACAATGGGGCGGTTTATTGACAGTCTAAAGAGTTTAATGTCTCCCACCAATGCAGCAAGCGATGAAACAAAATATAGGCCCCTGACAACCAGACCATGTAGAGGTCAGTTGTCAGTCTAAAGAGTTTAATGTCTCCCACCAATGCAGCAAGCGATGAAACAAAATATAAGCAACTGACAACCAGACAATGGGGCGGTCATTTGACAGTCTAAAGAGTTTAATGTCTCCCACTAATGCAGCAAGCGATGAAACAAAATATAGGCCCCTGACAACCAAACACTGTAGAGGTCATTTGACAGTAAAAAGAGTTTAATGTCTCCCACCAATACAGCAGGCGATGAAACAAAATATTGGCCCCTGACAACCAGATAATGTAGAGGTCATTTGACAGTATAAAGAGGATAATGCTACCCACCAAAGCAACAGGTGATTATCTGAAATGTAGGCCCCTGGCACCCAGACAGAGGAGAGAGGTCCCATAGCAGAAAATCAGGCTTCATGTCACCCAGCAATGGAAAAGGCCACTTTCAGTTATTTAGGCCCCAGCAGCCAGACAGAGTAGAGAGGTCCCATAGCAGAAAATCGAGCTGGATGTCACCCGCCAAATCAGCAGGCGATTAACAGAATTTTAGGCCTCTGACACCCAGACAGAGGAGAGGTTCATTCAACTTGGGGTTGCCCGCAAAATAATGGTACAATTAAAAAAAGAGAATTCAATAAAGAAGTGCCCTGGAGTACAAGAAGGTATGGTTGAGGGTGAGGCAGTTATAAATGTCTATTCTGCACAAGGTACGGACAAGTCCTGTGGGATCCATGCCTGGTTCATTTCAATGAACATGAGCTTGTCCACGTTGGCTGTGGACAGGCGGCTGCGTTTGTCAGTAATGACGCCTCCTGCCGTGCTAAATACACGTTCAGACAATACACTGGCCGTAGGGCAGGCCAGCACCTCCAAGGCATAAAGGGCAAGCTTTGGCCATGTGGACAATTTGGAGACCCAGAAGTTGAATGGGGCAGAACCATCAGACAGTACGTGTAGGCGTGTTCACATGTACTGTTCCACCATGTTGTTGAAATGCTGCCTTCTGCTAACACGTTCCCTATCAGCTGGTGGTGCAGTTTGCTGTGGCGCGGTAACAAAACTTTTCCACAGCTCGGCCATGCTAACCCTGCTGCCTGAGGAGCTGGCCGTGACACAGCTGTGTTGGCGACCTCTTCCTCCTCCTCCTCTGCCTTCGCCTTGTGCTTCCATTTGTCTTTAACTTTCCACAAGTTAAAATGTGGGCAACTCTGCTGTCATTGCGCAAGCACTGCAGCATGTAGTCGCTCATGTGTGCCAGGCTCCCCAGAGGTAAGGACAAGCTGTCCTCTGTGGGAGGTGTATCGTCATCGTCCTCCGTTTACCCCAGCCACGCTCCAGTGATGGCCCTGAGCTGCGTAGGGTGCCACCCTGCATTGAAAACGGTTCATCCTCCTCCCCCTCTACCTCCTCCTGCTCATCCTCCAGAGATGTGCCCTGGCTGTCCACATGTGTACCTGGCCTCTGCTGGTGCAGGAACCCACCCTCTGAGACACTTCTGTATGACCTGCCTGAAACCCTGTGAAATGACCCCTCTTTCTCCTCCTCCTGTGCCGTATCCTCTTCCATCATCGCCACAATATTTTTTCAAGGAGACATAGAAGTGGTATTGTAATGCTAAAAACGGCGTCATCAGCACTGGCCATGTTGGTTGAGTACTCCAAAGACCGCAACAAGGTACACAGGTTACGCATGCAGGCCCAGTCACTGGTGGTGAAGTGGTGCTGATCCGCAGAGCGACTAACCCGTGCATACTGCATCTGAAACTCCACTATCGCCTGCTGCTGCTCGCACAGTCTCTCCAGCATATGTAAGGTGGAGTTCCACCTGATGGGCATGTCGCATATGAGGCAGTGAGCAGGAAGGCTGAAGTTACGCTGCAGCGCAGACAGGCGATCAGCAGCAGGATGAGAACGTCAAAAGCACGCACGGACCCAACTTTCAGCAGCAGCTCTCACATGTCTTAGTAGTTTTTAGAAAACGTTTACCCTGGGCTGAGATGAAGTTGGGGGTGAGGTTCTTTCAATGACCGGATGTGGGGGTGGTAGAAGAGGAGTAGGAGGAGGAGTAGGAGGAGGAGTAGAAGGAGGAGTAGGAGGAGGAGGAGGATGATGCGGAGTAGGAAGCAACAGGAGGCAACGAATAATGCCCTGCGATCCTCGGTGGTGGAAGGACATGCCCCAAACCGCTATCTGCCTCGGCCTGGCCGCCACTACTTTTACCCAGTGTGCAGTTAGTGAGATATAGCGGCCCTGGCCGTACTTACTGGTCCACGTATCTGTGGTTAGGTGGATCTTGCCACAGATGGCGTTGCACAGCGCACACTTGATTTTATCCTCCACTTGGTTGTGCAAGGAAGGTATCGCTCGCCTGGAAAAGTAGTGGAGGCTCGGAACAACGTGCTGGGGACAGCCACTGCCATCAGCTGTTTAAAACAGTCGGTCTCCACCAGACGGAATGACAGCATTTCAAAGGCCAGCAATTTTGAAATGCTGGCATTCAGGGCCAGGGCTCGAGGGTGGGTTAGGTGGGTATTTCCTCCTTCTTTCCAATGTTTGGGAGATGGACAGCTGAATGCTGCCGTGTGACATGGTGGAGATGCTTGGTGATCGTGTCATATGTAGTGGTGTTGGTGGAACATCCTCTGTTTGCTGGTCGCCAGGTGCCACGGTGACGCCAGAGGTGGAGGGAGAGGCCGAGCCAGCAGCAGAAGAGGGAGCTGGAGGAGCATGAGAGAGTTCCTTGTTTTTAAGGTGTTTACTCCACTGCAGTTCATGCTTTGCATGTAGATGCCTGGTCATGCAGGTTGTGCTCAGGTTAAGAACATTTATGCCTCGCTTCAGGCTCTGATGGCACAGCGTGCAAACCACTCGTGTGTTGTCGTCAGGACATTTTGTGAAGAACTGCCATGCCAGGGAACTCCTTGGAGCAGGCCTTGTTGTGCTCGGTGCCTGGGTGCAGTGGACAGTAGCAGGCATACTGTCTCTATAACGGCCGCTGCGCTTTTGAACCCTGCTCCCTCTTTTGCTGTGCTGTTGCCTCTGTGCGACTACCGCCTCTTCCTCAGAACTGCATGCCTCACTAGCACGACCTTCAGTCCAGTCTGGGTCTAGTACTTCATCATCCTCCACATCATCTTCCACCCATTCATAACCCTGCCCTCCTTGCCGGTATGCACATTGCCAAAAGCCACAGCAGTTGGCACCTGTGTTTCGTCATCATTAGTGATGTCGCGAACATAAAATTTTCCGTTCGCAAACGGTGAACGCGAACTTCCGCAAATGTTCGCGTACGGGGGAACCGCCATAGACTTCAATAGGCAGTTGAATTTTAAAACCCACAGGGACCCTTTCTGGCCACAATAGTGATGGAAAAGTTGTTTCAAGGGGACTAACACCTGGACTGTGGCATGCCGGAGGGAAATCCATGGCAAAACTCCCATGGAAAATTACATAGTTGACGCAGAGTTGGGTTTTAATCCATAAAAGGCATAAATCACCTAACAATCCAAAAATTTTTTTGAACAACGTAGTTTAAAACATCCAGTGTGTGTATACGATCAGGTATGATGTTGTATCGATCAGGTAGTGTAAGGGTTACGCCCGCTTCACAGACATTGACAGACCAAACTCCCCTTTTAATGCACCGCAAACAACCGCAAACAGTCCATTTGCACAACCGCAAACTCCCCATTTGCACAAGAGTTGGATACCAAGCTAGCCACGTCCCGGTGATGTCTTTGAAGGCTTCTTCCTCCACCCAGCCACGTACAACACCAAGGGTCCCCGAAAGGTGAAGTGAGTTGATTTTTCGAACGGGGAGATGGTTAAAAAAACGCTGGCTCCCTCCCCTTTGTTTTAATCCATGGTCACTGCATCTGCACCGTGCAATTTACTGTCACACCTGATATGAGTGGTATTTTCTGTAGTACTATTCTCATCAGTTTAATCCCTGTTACGTCCCATATCAGGGATTGCCTTTTGTGAAAAAAATTTTAGGCTGGGTACCTTCGACTGCCTTCACAGTGACAGACCAAACTCTCATACAACAAACTGAATTGATTTTAGGAACCGGGAGATGAAAAATGCAGCTTGGTCTGTCCTCTTACTCCTAAATTTGGGCACTGCGCGTGCACAGAGCAATGTGCTGTGACAAAAGTGGTTGAGCATCAGTGCATTTAAGGTCTTCCTCTACTGGGGCAGGGCTAGGTGGATGGGCCGGGGAAACCCTGCCAACAGAGTCATCATAAAGCATGATACTTTCCTGCATGATTTGGGGCTCTGACTGCTTGGCTTCTTTGCAAGGGGGTGAGGTGGAAGACTGATGGGCATGGGCTGCAGGTGCCAACTCTGAGCTTTCTGCAGAGGAATGGGTTTTAGATACTGTAAAGGAACTGGAGGCACTGTCAGCCACCCAATCTATTATCGCCTGTACATGTTCTGGCTTCACCATCCGTAGAGCGGCATTTGGGCCTATCAAATAACGCTGCAGATTCTGTCTCCTACTCGCACCAGAGAAATGTGTTTGACTTGGAGCGGTAGTTGGCGCTGAATGGCCACGTCCTCTTCCAGCAACTGAAGCTCCACCAACATCACCATGACCATGCAAACGTACCTTATTTGATGTTCTCCTCATTTTTTGTTTTCACCCACCAATCTGAAAGATTGGTCTCTCTACGGTGTCAATTTACCTGCCACTAGTCGACAATTACTAAATTATAGCTGGGCACACTCAAAGGATAAGGGCCATGTAGAAAGATACATTTAATAAATGCACAGATAAATAAAATAAAATATAAATAAAACCAGCAATAGTCCACATGGGATATAATAATCACAATAAATAGCTGATGTTCATAGGGAAACCCACTGGTGTTATCCCGTTGTGGCATGCATGAGTAATCCCAAACAAGTACAGTCTGTTGTTAATGGTGCGCTGATCGTATAAATCCTGTGGTAGGTATTGATGTAAATTAATCAAATAATTGATATGTTGGATCTCTACCATAAATAGCGCTAAAGATCTCTAATAGATACAGTCCTTACTTCATGTCCGCATACTAGTAGGTCTGTAGGTATTGTAAGATAGGGATCCTCCTATTTATTGAATGTCCGGAGCAGCGTCCCGCTCTGTTTAGTATGTGACGGCGTCCCGTCACTACTATTAGATAGACTTTAGAAATAAAAATACAGGTTCGATCTTACCCAAGCATAAGGTGACTGGGCTCCCCTCGTTGCGGTGTTCTCCCCTCGGTTCGGGGGTCTCTCTCTGTAGTGGCAGGTCTCCGGTCAGCGGCGTCTCATCAGAGTAGCACGCGTGTTTTCTCTCTTACCGATGTGCCTTAGTTGTACTTCCGCTCGGTGTCCGCACGATTGTCTACAGAGTGATGAGGGTATACCCTTTGTGTTCAATAAAATTGAATAGCTTCAACATCCGGTCTCTCTTTACATGGAAAGTAACACCATACGCGTTTCGGGGTTTGTATTTTACCCCTTCCTCAGTGGCAGCCATTTCCCTGTAGATACCCCTCTTATATAGGGGCCATCATTACTTCAAAATATGGACTGGATTGTAGGATTTGCAGGAAAAAAGGGGGGGGAAAAGGGAGGGGATATTCATCTTGTATAACCTACTCCTTTCCACAGTCAAAAATCCATTCAACCCCATTTGCTGCATTTAGGAATTTATGGTCTCCAAAAGGAAGGAATTAAAATATACATTAAGCAGTATTCAATTCTCAAAAGCTTTCATACAATTGTTATTGAGGATCTTCTCATTACAATGCAGTAAAAAACGCAATTTTGTTCAAGGTGCGTTTCTAATGCGTTTTCAATGCATTTCCCCCCAAAAAAATTTATGAGAAGTGTGGAATTAAACATTCACATTCCCTTCATGTCATAAAATACAAGAAAAATTAGTAAATATACATCAGCGATTCTCTACATTAAAAATGATAATAATATATCATACTGTTATTATTATGCCATAAATGTATATCGGACAATATAAAATAAAAGGAAAAGGAAAAAACAAGTATAGAAGGAATACTTTAATCTTAATTTTCACAGGTATATCTTGATTTCTGTAGGATCGAGTGGAGGCCCGTATACCAAGGACAGACGGGCTGTGGTAAAGCACACGTCCGGCTGTTCATCGGTACACGGGCAGCCACCCCTCACAAGAATCCAAACAGTTCAAATTCTGAGTTTAAACCCTTGGGTAACAAAGTATCCAACTCGAAAATCCTTTTTGTTTCTAATCTCGACATCTTTTCTACATGATTTCCACCTCTCCAATCTTTATTAACTCTGTCTATTGCCATAAATTTGATTCCTGTAGGATCTTGATTATGTGTATTTTTAAAATGGAATGATAATAAATGGTTTTCAAAACCTTTTTTGATATTTGAAATATGTTCCCCAATTCGTTTTTTTAAAGTTCTTTTTGTTCTACCCACATACTGCCGATTACACGGGCATTGGATCACATAGATAACATTCTCCGAGGTACAGGTAAGAAACTCAGTGATTACATGTCTATGATCATTTGATGTTGCAACTATCTCTTTTGTTACTCTCGGAAAAGATGTGATTCTACAATTTGGAGCCTTTGTAAAATTGATTCTAGGGACATCCGGCAACATCGAACCCAGAGTTTTATCTCTCTGTAGTAAGTGCCAGTGTTTTGTAATAATAAAACGGATCTTTTTGTAGTCATCACTAAATGGTAAAATAATCCGAGTGTTCTCTTGTTCTAGTTTTGTTGTCTCTACTGTTTTATCCTCGAAGAACGTGTTCCTATCTAAATCTCTAACTTTCTTCATGGCTGAGTCCAGAATTTCATTGGGGTAGTCTCTCTCTTCAAATTGTTTCCTCATGTTTTTTGCCTCCTTTTCAAAATCTAAGTCCGAAGTACAGTTGCGTTTAATTCTGCGCAGTTGGCTCTGGGGTATATTGGATAGCCAACTGGGCAGATGGCAGCTGTTGAACAAAATAAAACTGTTCCTAGCCGTTGGTTTAATGAATGAATTACATACAAGATGACCATCTTGGAGCGAAATTTTCAAGTCCAAAAATTCTATGGACTCTTGACTAGTAATACCTGAAAATGTAAGGTTTTTATCATTAATATTAATTTCTTTTAGGAATTTTTCTAACTCCACTTTTCCAGAGCACCAAATTAAAAAAACGTCATCTATGTAACGCTGCCAGAGCACTAGGTCCGCCCCCAGTCTTGGTGTTATGACCTGTTCTTCCCAATCCGCCATGAACAGGTTAGCATAACTTGGGGCGAACCTAGTGCCCATGGCAGTGCCTAAAATCTGTAAATAAAATTCTCCATTAAAGTTAAAATAATTGTGCGTCAAAATAAAATCAATGCTTTTCACTAGGAAATCTATCTGTGTGACGCTCAAAGACCTTCTGCAGTCAATTGTCTATTAACAGCTCCTTTGCCATCTTCATGCTTAATTATAGTATAAAGGGATTGAACATCTAATGATCCAATGATCCAGTGTTTTTGATATTCTAGATTCTCTACTATTTTGATTATTTGAGTAGAGTCCCTTGTATAGGATAAAGTTTTCTTAACCCTAGGTTGGAGTAATTCATCAATATAATGTGATAGATTAGATGTTAACGAACCTATCCCTGAGACAATGGGACGTCCGGGTGGATTCATCTGATCTTTATGTATTTTCGGTAAACAGTAGAACACGGGCATCCGTGGAGTTTTATTCACAATGAAATTAAATTCCTCTGTAGTTAGGATGCCCTGTGTTCTACCGTCATTACAGAGTGCCTCTAATTCCAAGATAAATTGTGGTGATCCCTGGATAATTTGCAATATGTCTTGATGTCCGATAATTGTCTAAGACATTCTGCATTATATTTATCTAAATCTTGTATAATAATCAAACCCCCTTTATCTGCTGGCCTAATCACTATTTCATTATTATCTTGTAATTCCTTTATTGCTTTAATTTCCCTGGGGGACAAATTTTTACGTTTGTATTTCATGCTGTTTTTCATTTTCCTTATATCATTTTCCACACATTTTTTGAAACTAGCCATTTCCTGGCTAATTTCGTTTCTTGGGTATTTTTTAGAGGTTTTTTTACAGGATGTGTGTACATATTGCGTATCTTCTACAGTCATATTTTTTTGAGGAGGATTCTTCAAAAAGTATTTTTTAAGGCAGAGGCGTCTTATAAACTTTTCTACCCCTAGGAACATGTTGAATTTATTCAGTGCAATAGTTGGTGCAAATTTTAATCCCTTGTTTAATAAGAGCCTTTGAGTATTGGTGATAGTCTTAGAGCTTAAATTAATAATGGAGTCATTCTCAATATTTACTTGGTTTATCTGTAATGTGTCCTTCTTTCTCTTTCCCCTCCGTATCTTTCTTCCTTGTGACTCGTTTGTCTCAATGTGTGCCCCTGATACTGTTGTCGTGAAGGTGTGTGATATTGCTGTGAGGGGGCTTGGTATTCTTGCTGCGTCCTTGCTGTGTTCTGGTGATAAGATTTGTGCATTGGACGAGATCGATCTCTCAAATTGTATGAGTGCTCTGTGGGGTGATTGGTCTCCTGTGTCCTTGATCTCCCCCATGTGTGTCCGTATCTCGGTTGTGTTTTGTGATGTGGGGGAGTTCTGTCTAAAAAAGTGTTCCTTTCTTCTAATACTTCAAATCTATTTTGTGTCGGTATTGTATATCTAATCTTATCTAGTGGTTCTCTATTATTAATTGATTGTGTACTTTCATGTGTACTTTCTATTTTTCTGGTGTCAACTCTAGTATTTTCATCATCATCTTTTTCTACCGTATCCTTTTTAGTATAGAGCATTTTCTTAATTTTTTTTCTCCATTATTTCTTGTTCTAATCTGTCTAAATTGTTACACAATTTCATTTGGCATTGTTCATATTCATCATTCCTTGGTAGTTTGTTCATAATTGGTTTCATTATATTGATCTTCTCAGTTACTTCCTCTAATATTTCTACCCTCCTTTTAATTACTAACTCAAGTAGAGATAAAGAATATGTATGCAATAGTCCGTCCCATTCTTCATTAAAGGCATCCCCAGACAAATCCTGGGCTGCCTTTTTGGATAATGTCAGCCCTTTGGGGACTTTTTTGCATTAACCTTGTAATTAAGGATAAATTTAGAGACCTAGAGCTATTGCTCATAAAACAATTACGGCAGAGATGGGAAATAAAAACCCTACAGAGATGCCTAGAATGCAGGACACACGTCCTGTAAAAAAACCTCTAAAAAATACCCAAGAAACGAATTTAGCCAGGAAATGGCTAGTTTCAAAAAATGTGTGGAAAATGATATAAGGAAAATGAAAAACAGCATGAAATACAAACGTAAAAATTTGTCCCCCAGGGAAATTAAAGCAATAAAGGAATTACAAAATAATAATGAAATAGTGATTAGGCCAGCAGATAAAGGGGGTTCGATTATTATACAAGATTTAGATAAATATAATGCAGAATGTCTTAGACAATTATCGGACATCAAGACATATTGCAAATTATCCAGGGATCCCACACCACAATTTATCTTGGAATTAGAGGCACTCTGTAATGACGGTAGAACACAGGGCATCCTAACTACAGAGGAATTTAATTTCATTGTGAATAAAACTCCACGGATGCCCGTGTTCTACTGTTTACCGAAAATACATAAAGATCAGATGAATCCACCCGGACGTCCCATTGTCTCAGGGATAGGTTCGTTAACATCTAATCTATCACATTATATTGATGAGTTACTCCAACCTAGGGTTAAGAAAACTTTATCCTATACAAGGGACTCTACTCAAATAATCAAAATAGTAGAGAATCTAGAATATCAAAAACACTGGATCATTGGATCATTAGATGTTCAATCCCTTTATACTATAATTAAGCATGAAGATGGCAAAGGAGCTGTTAATAGACAATTGACTGCAGAAGGTCTTTTGAGCGTCACACAGATAGATTTCCTAGTGAAAAGCATTGATTTTATTTTGACGCACAATTATTTTAACTTTAATGGAGAATTTTATTTACAGATTTTAGGCACTGCCATGGGCACTAGGTTCAGCCCCAAGTTATGCTAACCTGTTCATGGCGGATTGGGAAGAACAGGTCATAACACCAAGACTGGGGCGGACCTAGTGCTCTGGCAGCGTTACATAGATGACGTTTTTATTTGGTGCTCTGGAAAAGTGGAGTTAGAAAAATTCCTAAAAGAAATTAATATTAATGATAAAAACCTTAAATTTTCAGGTATTACTAGTCAAGAGTCCATAGAATTTTTGGACTTGAAAATTTCGCTCCAAGATGGTCATCTTGTATGTAATTCATTCATTAAACCAACGGCTAGGAACAGTTTTATTTTGTTCAACAGCTGCCATCTGCCCAGTTGGCTATCCAATATACCCAGGGCCAACTGCGCAGAATTAAACGCAACTGTACTTCGGACTTAGATTTTGAAAAGGAGGCAAAAAACATGAGGAAACAATTTGAAGAGAGAGACTACCACAATGAAATTCTGGACTCAGCCATGAAGAAAGTTAGAGATTTAGATAGGAACACGTTCTTCGAGGATAAAACAGTAGAGACAACAAAACTAGAACAAGAGAACACTCGGATTATTTTACCATTTAGTGATGACTACAAAAAGATCCGTTTTATTATTACAAAACACTGGCACTTACTACAGAGAGATAAAACTCTGGGTTCGATGTTGCCGGATGTCCCTAGAATCAATTTTACAAAGGCTCCAAATTTAGGACTATTGGTAGCTCCCACTGTAAAAAATCCCACCTTGAGGAAATGTAACATCACTAATTGGGCAAACTTAAAAGGCTTCCACAGATGTGGAAGATGTGGAAATTGTAGAATCACATCTTTTCCGAGAGTAACAAAAGAGATAGTTGCAACATCAAATGATCATAGACATGTAATCACTGAGTTTCTTACCTGTACCTCGGAGAATGTTATCTATGTGATCCAATGCCCGTGTAATCGGCAGTATGTGGGTAGAACAAAAGAACTTTAAAAACGAATTGGGGAACATATTTCAAATATCAAAAAGGTTTTGAAAACCATTCATTATCATTCCATTTTAAAAATACACATAATCAAGATCCTACAGGAATCAAATTTATGGCAATAGACAGAGTTAATAAAGATTGGAGAGGTGGAAATCATGTAGAAAAGATGTCGAGATTAGAAACAAAAGGATTTTCGAGTTGGATACTTTGTTACCCAAGGGTTTAAACTCAGAATTTGAACTGTTTGGATTCTTGTGAGGGGTGGGTGCCCGTGTACCGATGAACAGCCGGACGTGTGCTTTACCACAGCCCGTCTGTCCTTGGTATACGGGCCTCCACTCGATCCTACAGAAATCAAGATATACCTGTGAAAATTAAGATTAAAGTATTCCTTCTATACTTGTTTTTTCCTTTTCCTTTTATTTTATATTGTCCGATATACATTTATGGCATAATAATAACAGTATGATATATTATTATCATTTATAATGTAGATAATCGCTGATGTATATTTACTAATTTTTCTTGTATTTTATGACATGAAGGGAATGTGAATGTTTAATTCCACACTTCTCATAAAATATTTTTTGGGGAAACGCATTGAAAACGCATTAGAAACGCACCTTGAACAAAATTGCGTTTTTTACTGCATTGTAATGAGAAGATCCTCAATAACAATTGTATGAAAGCTTTTGAGAATTGAATACTGCTTAATGTATATTTTAATTCCTTCCTTTTGGAGACCATAAATTCCTAAATGCAGCAAATGGGGTTGAATGGATTTTTGACTGTGGAAAGGAGTAGGTTATACAAGATGAATATCCCCTCCCTTTTTTCCCCCCTTTTTTCCTGCAAATCCTACAATCCAGTCCATATTTTGAAGTAATGATGGCCCCTATATAAGAGGGGTATCTACAGGGAAATGGCTGCCACTGAGGAAGGGGTAAAATACAAACCCCGAAACGCGTATAGTGTTACTTTCCCTGTAAAGAGAGACTGGATGTTGAAGCTATTCAATTTTATTGAACACAAAGGGTATACCCTCATCACTCTGTAGACAATCGTGCGGACACCGAGCGGAAGTACAACTAAGGCACATCGGTAAGAGAGAAAACACGCGTGCTACTCTGATGAGACGCCGCTGACCGGAGACCTGCCACTACAGAGAGAGACCCCGAACCGAGGGGAGAACACCGCAACGAGGGAGCCCAGTCACCTTATGCTTGGGTAAGATCGACCCTGTATTTTTATTTCTAAAGTCTATCTAATAGTAGTGACGGGACGCCGTCACATACTAAACAGAGCGGGACGCTGCTCCGGACATTCAATAAATAGGAGGATCCCTATCTTACAATACCTACAGACCTACTAGTATGCGGACATGAAGTAAGGACTGTATCTATTAGAGATCTTTAGCGCTATTTATGGTAGAGATCCAACATATCAATTATTTGATTAATTTACATCAATACCTACCACAGGATTTATACGATCAGCGCACCATTAACAACAGACTGTACTTGTTTGGGATTACTCATGCATGCCACAACGGGATAACACCAGTGGGTTTCCCTATGAACATCAGCTATTTATTGTGATTATTATATCACATGTGGACTATTGCTGGTTTTATTTATATTTATTTTATTTATCTGTGCATTTATTAAATTTATCTTTCTACATGGCCCTTATCCTTTGAGTGTGCCCAGCTATAATTTAATACTTTGTACATTGGTTTGGTGGGTGTGGTTTACCAGCGAGGTGCACCTCATCTGATCCCACTTATCCTTGTGCGACTTGTTGTTTTTCCTTTTAGTCGACAATTACGTTCGCTAAGGCAGTGCCTGCGTGTCATAAAAATGCTCTGTGGACCCAGAATAATGTTTTTTGTGCCCAAAATACACTGATTCTTAATTTCTATGCAGAAATGTAAACATTTTTTTTTTGGTACGCTGTATGCACAAATGGTTTGTGGAACAAGAACAAGTGTTTTTGTAATAAAATACAGAAAATAAGTATTTCACTGCTGTAAATTGAAATTAATTATTTATACGCCGGATGCACAACTGTTTTTTCGGCCTAAAACATGTCTTTTTTCAATAAAACCCCAAAATGCAGTTTTTAACTGCTGGACATTAAAAGTAGATATTCATACTATGTATGTACACCAGATTTGGGGACCCAGAACACGGATTTGTTCACCAAAATTCACACATGCAGTATTAGACTGTTATAAATTGGAAATAATTATTTAAATGACCAATGCACAACTGTTTTTTCAGACTAAAACACGGCTTTTTTTAATAAAACCCCAAAAATGAATTTTTTTACTGATGTAAATTTAAATTAGATATTTATACCGTGTATGTACAACTGCTTTGTGAAGCAGGAATTTTGCTTTTTTCACACAAAAAAAGAAGAATGCACTATTTCTCAGCTGTAATGTGAAATCGGTATTTTGGGGGTGTTTTTTAAGATGCTCTGTGGATCAGGATTACCATTTTTTTTGTCAAAAAATACACTTATGCTGAATTTCACAGCAGCAATGTAAAATAGGTGGTTGTAATGGGTATTTCAGACTGTTTGGTGGACCTTGAATAATAAAGAAGCACTATTTCAATGCAGAAATATAAAATATGTATTTGGACGGTGTATGCAGAACTGTTTTGTGAACAAGGAATACGGTTTTTCCCCCAAAATTACACGGATTCTCTATTTCACCACAGAAATGTCAAATATATATTTTGGAGGTGTAAAATAGGCTTGGTGGATCAGGATGACCACTTTTTTAACTAAAATACACTGATGCACTATTTGATAGCTGAAATGGAATATACGGTTTAGTGCATTGTATACACAAGTGCTCTGTGGCACCACAGATCCCAGGCTAGACAAATGGACTATGTCACCCCTTAAACATACAAAAGGCAATATTGGGGACATGAGCAGCCAGAAAAAAAAGTTTTTTTCTTCTTCACTGAGCTACAAAATAGGATTAGGCTGATGTCCCTGGCTGGCTGGCAGACATGCAGTACACTGCAGTGCCTAAAATGGCCAGTGGCCCCCACCTCAGTAACAGTTGGATTACAAAAAAAAGATTTCCCTGGCAGTGACTGGGTACAGAAATGTTGGATCCTGAGGCTTCCTCCCTCTCTGTGCTATATCTTGTGGATTAAAGTTGCATAGGTTCTTCAGATTTCTGCCCTATTCTGTCCCTGATTGCACCAGCAGCAACCTTGATCTAATCTCAATTCAGCAGACTGACCTGCGGCACTACATAACTCCAGCTTATAAAGAGGCCGGGTCACATGCTGCACTCAGCCAATCACAGCCATGCCATTAGTAGGCATGGCTGTGATGGCTTCTTAGGGCAAGAAGTAAAACGCTTGCTGATTGGCTGCTTTGCAGCCATTCAGAAAGTGGGAATAAATCGCCGAACAACGGACCCGAACCCGAACTTTTTTGAAAAGGTTCGGGTTCGGGTCCGCATCCCGAACACCCCAAAATTCAGTACGAACCCGAATTATACAGTTCGGGTTCGCTCAACTCTATTCGAGAATTATTGGAAAACCACATATAAATGATAGAAGTCTGCCAATCCTTTTCCAGAACCTTATAATACATGGGCTCTCCCACCATATATGTGAAAATTATCCGGTTTCCCGACATCTCCAGCATGTACTGGGAAAGTCGCTAAACAGGGACATCCTTGCAGGCACTATAAACCATTGATATAACAGTTTTCTAGATAGTTCAATATGATTTGAGCATCTAGAGATCTTAGGAATTACAGCGTATGCTTCCTGCCATTCATTTTCTGAATAGGTCGTTTTGAGAGCAGTTTCTCATTTTGTTTTATATTTTGCAAGGGGATCAGGACCTGAATTTATAAGGATAATATAGCAGTAAGAGATTCCCTTTCTTGTGGTTGAAACAGAGGTATGCCAACTGGAGATTGGCCCATTGGAGATTTTGGTTTTTTCCAGCAGGCCAGATTATGTTAGCTAAAGCATGCCTGACTTGTAAATATGTAAAAGTATCTGGGGGTAATAATAATGAAAATTTGCTCTTTAAACGTTCAAAGCTGGTAGGTCGGTTGTCGGAGATTAGATCTGATAATTTACATATGCCTTTTGATCTCCATTAGACAAATCGGTGTTCGGTATAATGGATTCAAGCAATTCAATACCGAATGCAGGAAGTTCATGGAAAACAGTTTAGGTTTAATAAATGCTGTCCACCAGGAATCCATGATTTCTCCTATAGTCGGGTGAGAGCTAATAAGTGGTGTATGAAATAGTGTGCCAGCCTCTAATTTCAATGATATACCTAGTCTACCTAAACTGTATGTTTCAATGTCAACCCAGTGTTTAGATGTATCTCGAAGCCAGAGAGGTTTTAATTGGTCTAATATGACAGCTCGATAACAGTAGCTAATAGAAGGACATCCCACACCCCCCCATCTTAATCTTATTATAAAGTATGTCCGCTCTAAACCTTGGGGTTTTATTGTTCCAAATAAATCTCATTAATAAAGATTAGGTATTTGTTAGAAAGGTGTTAGATAAGCGAATCAGGACATTTCTAAACATATATAGTATTTTGGGAATTATTAACATTTTGACAGCTGCTATCTTTCCAAATCAAGAGACTCCACCAGTTCTAAAACTAGTAATGTTCCTTCTTAATGTATGTACTTGGTCTTGAATAGCTTAGAGACAGGGTATGTGAGGTTTATGCCTAAATATGAAAGAGCAGAAGTTTTCTATCCAAAATAGTACCTAGACTTTAATTGTGATACTGTCTTAGATGGAAGACCCATATTCAGGATAGATGATTTAGATTGATTCACTTTATAATATGAAACCTTACTAAAGTTAGTGAGTGCCTTGATAATAGCTGCGATAGACTCTGACTCTTTTGCATATAAGAATAATGTCATCCACAATCAAACCTATACGATGCTCAGTTTGGCCTACCTGTATACCATGTATGGAAGAATCAGCTTTAGTGATGAGCGAGCATGCTCGGCCAAATATCTGTTTGGCTCGAACATCGATATGCTCGGCGCATGGCGGTACACGATCAAGTACCGCGTGTGCTTGTGCGCACTGCAGTCTCCTCCCTGCACGTTTTGCGAGTTTTAAGAAGCCAATAAAGGTGAAGGTAAGTACTGCCCTCACTGCAATGCCAGTAGCCATGTAGTGTCCAAATTCTGTGGGTTTCAGTGAAATATACTGCCCTGCATCTGAAAACTGCGTCTTTAGTGGACAGTAATACAATCTGCGCCACATCAAGTGACAAAGCCATTAATATAAAGAAGGCGAGCAATATGGGACAGGGAAGTGGGCGTGATGCTGATGGTGCACGCAGAGGCTGTGGCCCTGGGCGCAATGAAACTGTGCCTGCTGCTAGTGCACCAGAAAAGAAAAAAAACATCCACCGTACCCAGCTTCATGTCCAACTTAGCTGGGCAGCGCAGGACCAGTGCGAACAGTTGGTCGGTTGGATTGCTGAAGATAATGCTTCCAGTCGGTTAAGCACCATCCTCTCATCCAGACTCTGTAGCCAAGAGTCTGGTCAACCGAATCCTCAATCTTATCATCCTTCCTCCCACCACGGAGAGGCTTGCCAAACGAGTGATCCCACACTTGGATATTCCAAGGAGCTCTTTCCAGCGTCACTATTAGATTTTGCCCTCACACCCAGCACGCTTGAAGAGGTACCTGAGATATTGTGCCCTGATTACCCAACTCTTGAGCCTTCACAGTCTCAAGAAGATGACGGTGGTGAACAGCAATCATTCGTTCACGAGGTAAATGATGATGAGACACAGTTGTCAATCACTGAGGTTGTGGTTAAGTCAAGTCAGGAGGATGAGCAGAGTGAGGAAGTAGAAGAGGAGGTGGTGGACGATGAGGTCACTGACCCAACATGGGAAGTTGAAAAGCCGAGCGAGGACAGCAGGACAGAGGGGGAGGGATCCGTAGCACCGCAACAGTCTGGAAGAGACAGTGGGGTTGCAAAAGGGAGACGTCGGCCCACACCAAACAGGCCCGCAACCGTTACACCGAACACCCATACAAATAAATCTCCCTTGCCAAGGGATAGGTGTTCCGCAGTATGAAACTTTTTTTAGGAAAGTGCAGATGACAAATTAGTAGTAGTTTGCAACCTGTGCTGTACCAAAATGAGCCGGGACGTGAACACTAGCAACCTCACCACCACCAGCATAATCTGCCACATGGAATTCAAGCACCTTAATAAGTGGGACGAACGCCTGGGTCCACAATCTGGGTCTGCGTGTAACAGCACTGTCTCCTCTTCACCTGTGTTACACACTAATGGCCAATCCCCTGTCGAAACATGCAGGCCCGGATGCCCCTCGCCCTCCATCTGACACACATTCCATGCCTAGCCCACATCTTAAACTTAGAGTTCAGTGGTTTATAAAAACCTACCCCAATTTGCAAGAGCTACTAGTGAAGGACGCACCGTGTGTATGCCCATTTCCACAAGTCATCCACAGCTTTAGCTAGTCTTTCAACGCTGCAGCAGCGCTTGCGGCTTCCAGCTCACCGACTGTTGTGCGTCGTGAGCACGCGGTGGAACCCTGTGTACTATATGTTGGCCAGGCTTTGTAAACAGCAGAGGGCAGTTGTGGAATAGCAGCTGCAACATGGTCATCGCCTTTCGAATCAACTGCCTCTATTCACAAGCGAGCAGTGGGCATTGATGTCAGACCTCTGTGAGGTTTTGAAAAACTTTGATGAATCCACACAGATAGTTAGAGGCGATAACGCTATTATCAGTGTAACCATCCCACTGTTGTGTCTACTCAAACGATCGCTGCTCACAATTAAAGAGGACGCTCTGAATGTTGCAGACAATGAAATGGGGAGGACATTAAAATGGGTGATAGCCAGACCACCCACAAATCGTCTTCTCAGAGCAAATTGGACCATGAAGAGGAGGAGGAGGAGCTGGAGACAGTTGCCTCTGCTACAGAGGGTAGTACCCATGCAACTTTAATTCCATCTGTTCAGCGTGGATGGGCAGAAGAGGAGGAGGATGAGGAGATTGAGAGTCATCCTGATGTCGACATTGACGTCTTGCCTGTTTGTTCTCTGGCACACATGGCTGATTTAATGTTAGGCTGGCTTTCCCGCAACTCTCGAATTATACGCATTTTAGATAACACAGATTACTGGGTGTTCATCCTTCTCGACCCCCGCTACAAAAAGAACTTCGCATCTCTCATTCCTTTGGTGGAGAGGATGAGTAAAGTGGTGCAATACCAGAATGTACTTGTTGACAGATTGCTCCAAAATTTTCCATCTGACAACACGGCTGGCAGAGTAGGTACTTCCTTAGGCAACTGAGGAAGGGAGACAAGGGGAACACACAGCAGTTCAAACAAAGGCAGAGCAATACTCTCCAAGGCATGGAACACTTTATGACATCCCGCCAGCAACCTCACCCTGAAGCATGGTCTATTGGTACAAGTAGCAAAAAGTTTTGGAACATGGTGAAGGAATACATAGCAGACCATGTCAGTGTCCTAAATGATCCCTCAGTGCCTTACGACTTCTGGGCGTCCAAGCTGGACACGTGGCACAAACTTGCACTAAACACCTTGGAGGTGCTGGCCTGCCCTGCCGCCGGCGTATTGTCTGAGTGTGTATTTAGTGCTGCTGGTGGCATTATTACAGATCAGCGTATCCGCTTGTCAACTGGCAATGCTGACAGGTTAACTCAGATAAAAATGAACAAGGCCTTGATTGCCCCTGACTTCTCAACTCCACCAGAGGAAAGCTGAGATGATGATGAACATACAGGCAATTTCAATCTATCACTTATAATGTACTCAATCTACTGTAGTGTATTCCCATGCACCTTTTCCACCTTACAAAAAAGAGTATATGGTTGAATCTTGTTTTATCCTCCTCCTCCTCCAGATTGTATGTATTCATTTCCCTCTAATTTTTTTATAGGGTCAGCTCAAATGCAGGCCTTCAACTCAATTTTTTTTAGTGTCATTTGAACAGCATGCACTCACATATAATGTTTTAGAGCATCAGCTGAACAGCATGCACTCGCATATAATGTTTTAGAGTGTCAGCTCACCTGCAGGCACTCGCATATAATGTTTTAGAGACTCATCTCACCTGCAGGCACTCACATATAATCCACCATATTAAGTGGCCCCTATGTCAAGATAGTCTCCAAGGCATTGCTCCCTGTTAGCCAGAATCCTACTCCGCGCTGATGAGGGGCAACACCCCGAAACAGCTGTCTGTGGATGGATAACTGGCTTAGGTCTTCCCCGTCACATTTTAAAAGCTTGTAAAAAAGCGGGATCTTGAGATGGGGGCCACTTAATATGTTGGATTTGGTAATCTCTGTAATGGGGACACCCCTTTGCTCGGTTTTCCTTCCTTTGAGGGATATCTGGCTTTCATTGTGTTGTAGACCCAACACTGGGGCTCCACATTTATTTAGCATATTACTGTTTCCCAGGGAGCTTTGCACTTTGGATTGCTGTGTTGAGACTCTTAAACCAGGCTCCGCGGTGTTTACTGTATCTGGTCTCCCGGAGATCAACTATTTTTTTGTTTGAGTAGTCTCCAAGGCATTGCTTCCGGTTAGCCAGAATCCTACTCCACACTGATGAGGGGCAACACCCCGAAACAGCTGTCTGTGGATGGATAACTGGCTTGGGTTTCCCCGTCACATTCTTACAGCTTGTAAAAAAGCGGGATCTTGAGATAGGGGCCACTTAATATGGTGGATTTGGTGATCTCTGTAATGGGGACACCCCTTTGCTCGGGTTTTCCTTTCTTTGAGGCATATTTGGCTTTCACTGTGTTGTAGACCCCAAACTGGCGCCTGACATTTATTACTGTTACTACATTATATTACTGTTTCCCAGAGAGCTTTGCACTTTGGATTGCTGTGTTGAGACTTTTAAATGAGGCTCCGCGGTGTTTTCTGTAACTAGTCTCCTTGAGATCAGCTATTGTTTTGTTTCCCTCTCTCTGAGAATACCCAAGAGACGCCTGAAAAACCTACTCTGCTTTTTATTTGGTACGTACAGTGATACAATGCAATATGGTAGGTTATTGATTATGCAGTTTAAAATAATGTAGTGCCCATTCTTGTCAGAGTTGTCATTGACAATAGAGAATGCTACGGAGTCTCTTATAGCTATTAGTACTCCTCTTTTTTTACATGAATTAGGTGAAGTATATCTGTGTGGGAATTTTTTTTTTTTTTTTTGAGCCTATGGGAATCCTTCTGGTGCAATTTAGTTTCTTGTGCACAAAGTACATCACACTCATGTAATTTGACCTCTTTCTACAAGAAGGACCTTTTAATTGGGCTATTCAGGCCCTTAGCATTCAGTGATGCTATCCTTACTACCATGTTTGATGATAACAAACGTCGGCATTAGTATATCTCCTATGCTAAGGAGTAGAGTTGAGCAAACACCTGAAAGTTCGGGTTCGCCGGGTTCGGAAGAACATCATAAAAAATTTTGGGTTCGGGATCCGAACTTGACCCTGAACCCGTAGCCCATTGAAGTCAATGTGGACCCGAACTTTGGGGCACTAAAATGGCTCTAAAACATTCCAGGAAATGGCAAGAGGGCTGAAAAAGGCAGCAAAATGT
The DNA here is from genome assembly GCA_033119425.1 of Bufotes viridis. Taxonomy (NCBI): domain Eukaryota; kingdom Metazoa; phylum Chordata; class Amphibia; order Anura; family Bufonidae; genus Bufotes; species Bufotes viridis. Next base: position 55,816 of record JAKVIS010000411.1, read on the forward strand.
GGGTAAGTGCCCTGCAAACAAATATAGGGAATAGGGATAGGGAAATGATGTAACATAAAATAAAATAAATTAAAATTAAAAATGTAAATCCTGAACTAAAAGCAGAAGGTTGAGGAGGCGGTGGACGTGGTGTTGTAGGTGCACGTGGTGGTGTAGGTGGATTTGGCGGTGTAGGTGGAAGAGACGGTGGAGGAGGTGGAGGCAGCCAACACGTATTTATTTATTTTTTAAATTTGGGTACAACACAAAACATTGTGAAATATATAACATACAGTAACACAAAGAGAAAGTGCGCTGGTGTATAACAATGGCTTGTGAAGTCGGTATACTTGTCTATTCTGAACAAGGTACAGACAAGTCTTGTTGGATCCATGCCTGGTTCATTTTAATGAACCTGAGTTTGTCCACATTGGCTGTGGACAGGCGGCTGCGCTTGTCTATGATAACACCCCCTGCCGTGCTAAACACATGTTCAGACATTACACTGGCTGCAGGGCAGGCCAGCACCTCCAAGACATTAAGGGCAAGCTCAGGCCATGTGCCCAATTTGGAGACCCAGAAGTTGAATGGGGCAGACCCATCAGTCAGTACTTGTAGGCATGTGCACACATACTGCTCCACCATGTTGCTTAAATGCTGCCTCCTGCTAAGACGTGTTGCACAGGAGCTCCAGCAAGGAACTTAATTCCTAACTCTTCAACTCAACTAAAACCCCCTAAACCGCTACAGCTGAGTCGCAACAGAAGACTGCTGCAGGGAAAACCGGCTATTGTTAAGTTTTTTACTTGGGATTCCAGGGAATCAGTTCCGGCCTGGTGTGGCCTGGTCAGCCGAGCCTATCCCCAGGCTAGATTTGCCCATCTTAGACACCATCACCAAAGAACCCATCAGAGAGCCTCCCCTCCACAAGTTACCCCTCGACAGTTGCTGTCCCTGCGGACCAAACCAGGCCCAAGAACAACATCTCACCTGCATCTGGGCCACTGGAGACTTTTTGGGGATTTCCCTAACCGGCGGAGTTCCGGACAAGAATGGAGAAGGGGCGAGACCTGGTAGGGACAAGTAAGACCCTAAATCTACACATACAACATTATGGTGATCACAACACTACATCTACGCCCATGGGTCCGCCCCAGGTACCACTATATAAGTATAAGGGCATCTCATCCAAGCCTTGATAACTCTGCTCCTGAAAGGGGGAAAATAAACAATAAGAAAGCACCCTGTGATGCCTACCTGAAAAGTAGGCCTTGCTTCTTTTTAAATATGCAAAAATCGCTTTACTCACTCCCTGGTGAAAACTACATGTGAACACTGTATTCCCTTTTATCCCACCAGGATGTGAGAGAGAGACTTAAACGCATAATAGGAGCACAGGTCAAGAGCACATGGTGAAAATTGGAAAACACACTGGGCCGGCGCTAAACCTCCCAAAACAAAACCGTTTCCCTTCTCTTTCGCAAACAAGCCTGAGTAGTTATGTAATGAAGAACTCACAAACTTCCACTAAATTATCTGCTACGTCATGCAAGGTGAAATCCGCACGTTCCACGCCAACGCTGATATCTAGAGAAAGTGATAATGTGGAGGTTACAGACCCTTCCACTGACTAGCAATTCTCAAGGTCCTTTATTTCTCAAGCTGTATCCAAGTCGTTAAATTCCTATCCTAGAGGAACTTGCGGATATCAAAAAAGATGTGCTGCAGATTGGTCAATGTATGGGCCACCTGGAAGCATACATATATTTGATGGCAGATAACATTAAAAAGAATGATCAGCAGCATCTTAACTTCCTATATGACCATCTGGAAGACCAAGAGAATAGGGGAAGAAGAAACAATTTAAGGTTTAGAGGGGTTCCAGAATCCGTGGCTACAGAAACCATACACGAAGTGGTGATAGAGATCTCCAAAGCACTTTTAGGATAATATTACACAGAACCCATTGTAACTGAAAGGGCACATAAGGCTTTACGCCCTAAACATAAAGCATGAGAACCCCCCAGAGATATCATATGCAAGTTTCTAAATTTCACCCAAAAAACTTAAAGAGGACCTTTCACCGGTCCAATGTTTGTTAGGTAAAGCTATGTACAAGCAGAGCGGAACCCAAGGATGTTCCTGCACTTACTATTATCCCTGGGTGCCGCTCCGTTCGTCCGCTGTAGCACCCGGTTCTGGCGCACGTGGTGCTGACAACTTTGCTGTGGGAGGAGACATCCTCTTTTGCCCTGGGCGTCTCCTTCTCCCAAGCTGGAGCGCTGGCCAATTGCAGTGCTCAACTCATATCCTGGGGTTGCAGGATATGAGCTGAGCGCTGCGATTGTCCAGTGCTCCAGCCCGAACTGTATAGTTTACGTAAAAGTTCGGGTTCGGGTTCGTTGTTCGGCGATTTCTATGGCGCATTTTGAAAGCCTGCAAAGCAGCCAATCAACAAGCGTCATACTACTTAACCCAAGAGGCCATCACAGCCATGCCTACTATTGCATGGCTGTGATTGGCCAAGTGCAGCATGTGACCAGCTTCTATTTAAGCTGGAGTCACGTCGTGCCGCACGTCACTCTGGTCTGATTAGTGTAGGGATAGGATGCAGCTGCTGTTAGAGCGAGATTAGGCAGAGATTAACTCAGCAAAAACACTTAATGAAGTGATCGATCTACAGCTGTGAATCATTAAACTTCTGCTAGTTAATTGCTCACTGTTTTCAAGATGCCCAGAGCGTTTCTCTGTCACTTTTTTCTGGGGTGATCGGCGGCTATGTTGTGTCTTGTGGTGCGCCAGCACAAGCTGCCACCAAGTCCATTAATCCATCAATACTAGTTTTTTTTTTTTGCTATATCCTATATCAGGGGTCTGGCTGTGCTTATAGGCACCCCTAGAAACTAATGATAGAATTTTCTATATTTTATTGAGAGGTGAAATTCACTTAAAAAAATAGCAATCCACTAAATCTGGTGTTCCAGCTGTGGCTAGCCAAGTGTAATACTGTCTGGCAAAGAATATATTTTTTTTTCTGGGGTGAAATTCAATTTCCAAAATAGCAATACCCTAAATAAGTGGTTTCTGCTGTGGCAAGTTTTATAGTGTCCGTCAAAGGATAGCTTTTGTTCTGGGTTGAAATTCAATTACTAAAATTGCAATACCATAAATCTGGTGTTTCAGCTGTGACTGGACAAGTTTCATAGTGTCCGTCAAAGGATATATTATTTTCTGGGGTGAAATTCAGTTGTAAAAATAGAAATTCAGTCAATCTGGTGTTCTAGCTGTGGCTGTACAAGTAGTTTAATAGTATCCGTCAAAGGATATATTTTGTTCTGGGGGGAAATTCAATTGCCAAAATAGCAATACCATAAATCAGTAGTTTCAGCTGTGGCTGGCCAAGTTTCATAGTGTCCTGCAAAGGATATATTTTGTTCTGGGGTGAAATTCAGTTGCAAAAATAGAAATACAGTAAATCTGGTGTTCTAGCTGCGGCTTGACAAGTTTCATAATGTCGGTCAAAGGATATATTATTTTCTGGGGTGAAATTCAGTTGCAAAAATAGAAATATAGTAAATCAGGTGTTCTAGCTGTGGCTGGTCAAGTAGTTTAAAAGTTTCCGTCAAAGGAAATATTTTGTTCTGGGTTGAAATTCAATTCCCAAAATAGCAATACCGTAAATCTGGTGTTCCAGCTGTAACTGGACAAGTTTCATAGTGTCCGTCAAAGAATATATTATTTTCTGGGGTGAAATTCAGTTGCAAAAATAGAAATTCAGTAAATCTGGTGTTCTAGCTGTGGCTGGTCAAGTAGTTTAAAAGTTTCCGTCAAAGGAAATATTTTGTTCTGGGTTGAAATTTTATTACCAAAATAGCAATACCATAAATCTGCTGTTCCAGCTGTGACAGGACAAGTTTCATAGTGTCCGTCAAAGGATATATTATTTTCTGGGGTGAAATTCAGTTGCAAAAATAGAAATTCATTAAATCTGGTGTTCTAGCTGTGGCTGGTCAAGTAGTTTAATAGTTTCCGTCAAAGGATATATTTTGTTCTGGGGTAAAATTCAATTGCCAAAATAGCAATACTGTAAATCTTGTGTTCCAGCTGTGACTGGCCAAGTTTAATAATGTCCGGCAAAAGATAGATTTCTTTTCTGGGGTGAAATTCAATTTCCAAAATAGCAATACTGTAAATCAGTGGTTTCAGCTGTGGCTGGCCAAGTTTAATAATGTCCGTCAAAGGATTTATTTTGTTCTGGGGTGAAATTCAATTGCCAAAATAGCAATACCCAAAATCTGGTGTTCCAGCTGTTGCAGGCCAAGTGTAAATCTGTCCGTAAAAGGGTATATTACACTCAGCGTGCATCTTCAAGTGTATTTCTTTCTGTAAAAGGGTATATTACACAAAGTGTTAATTTACAATTGCTGAAAGCATAATCCTTTAAATTTGCACGCACTATTGTGCATCTCACAGTGTATTTCTGTCCGTAAAAGGGTATATTACACTCAAGGTATAAATCCAAGTGCTGATAGGGTCATCCTCAATAACTTCACATGCTACCGTGCATCTCCAAGTGTATTACTTTCTGTTAAAGGGTATATTACAGTAAGTGTTAAAATACAGCATAATCCTCTACATTTGCACACACTGTTTTGTATCTCTAAGTCTATTTCTTTACGTTAAAGGGTATATTACACAAAGTGTTAAAATACAAGTGCTGAAAGCATAATCCTATATATTTTTTCACACGCTACTGTGCATCTCCAAGTGTAAATCTGTCCGTAAAAGGATACCTTTCATCCAGGGCCTAAATACTAGGCCTACAATTGATATTCCCCTAAATCTGGGGTTACTGCTGTGCCTGGATTAGTGTAATATGGTACATAAATAGATAGCCAGATAGTGTTAGGTGCCTGTAAAAAAGGCCTGAATTTGAATTCAATTCATTGAGCCAAATAATTTTTTTCTTATTGTGGTGAACGGTAACAATGAGGAAAACATCTAGTAAAGGAGCTATTAAAAGAGCTTAGAGGTGTACTAGCAGAACCATTAACAGATTTATTTAACCAATCACTGGTAACAGGTGTCACCCCAGAAGATTGGAAATTAGCAAACATTGTGCCAATTCATAAGAAAGGTAGTAGAGAGTAATCGGGCAACTATAGGCCAGTAAGCCTGATATCAATAGTGGGGAAATTAATGGAAACCATACTCAAGGAGAGGATTGTGGAACATCTAAAAACCCATGGGTTGATTCATAAAAAACAGCATGGGTTTACTTCAGGGAGATCATGTCAAACTAATCTTATTGACTTTTTTGATTGGGTGACTAAAATAATAGATGACGCAGGTGCAGTAGACATCGCTTATCTGGACTTTAGTAAGGCTTTTGATACTGTCCCACATAGAAGGCTTATCAATAAACTGTAGTCTTTGAGCTTGGGCTCACATATTGTTGAACGGATTAGGCAGTGGCTGAAGGACAGAAAACAGAGGGTTGTAGTCAATGTAGTATATTCAGACCATGGTATTGTTACCAGTGGGGTACCTCAGGGATCTGTTCTGGGATCCATATTGTTTAATATCTTTATCAGCGAAATTGCAGAAGGCCTCAATGGTAAGGTGTGTCTTTTTGCTGATGACACAAAGATTTGTAACAGGGTTGATGTTCCTGGAGGGATACACCAAATGGAAAAGGATTTAGGAAAACTAGAGGAATGGTCAAAAATCTGGCAACTAAAATTTAGTGATACAGTACTAACCTCAGTATCTGAGGAAAGGGATTTAGGGGTCATTATATCAGACGACCTAAAGGTGGGCAGACAATGTCATAGAGCAGCAGGTAATGCCAGCAGAATGCTTGGGTGTATAGGAAGAGGCATTAACAGTAGAAAGAGGGAGGTGCTCGTGCCGCTCTACAGAGCACTAGTGAGACCTCATTTGGAGTATTGTGTGCAATACTGGAGACCATATCTGCAGAAGGATATTGAAACTTTGGAGAGAGTTCAGAGAAGAGCTACTAAACTAGTACACGGATTGCAGGACAAAACTTACCAGGAAAGGTTAAAGGACCTTAACATGTATAGCTTGGAAGTATGAAGAGACAGAGGGGATATGATAGAAACTTTTAAATACATAAAGGGAATCATCACGGTAAAGAGGAGAGAATATTTAAAAGAAGAAAAACTGCTACAAGAGGACATAGTTTTAAATTAGAGGGGCAAAGGTTTAAAAGTAATATCAGGAAGAATTACTTTACTGAGAGAGTAGTGGACGCATGAAATAGCCTTCCTGCAGAAGTGGTAGCTGCAAATACAGTAAAGGAGTTTAAGCATGCATGGGATAGGCATAAGGCCATCCTTCATATAAGATAGGGCCAGGGGCTATTCATAGTATTCAGTATATTGGGCAGACTAGATGGGCCAAATGGTTCTTATCTGCCGACACATTCTATGTTTCTATGTTTCTAGTAAGGGCCCATCACTGGTGCTCAGCTGGGGGGAAACGGAGGACGATGATCATACACCTCCACAAGACGACAGCTTGTCCTTACCTCTGGGGAGCCTGGCACACAGAGCGACTACATGCTGCAGTGCCTGCACAACGACAGCAGAGTTGCCCACATTTTAACATGTGCGGACTACTGGGTTGCCACCCTGCTGGATCCCCGGTACAAATACAATGTGCCCACCTTACTTCCTGCACTGGAGCGTGATAGGAAGATGCACGAGTACAAGCCCACGTTGGTAGACGCGCTACTGAGAGCATTCTCAAATGTCACAGGGGAACAAGTGGAAGCCCAAGGCGAAGGCAGAGGAGGAGCGAGAGGTCACCAATGCAGCTGTGTCACGGCCAGCTCCTCTGAGGGCAGGGTTAGCATGGCAGAGATGTGGAAAAGTTTTGTCACCATGCTACAGCTAACTGCACCACCACCTGATACGGAACATGTTAGCAGAAGGCAGCATTTCACTAACATGTTGGAACAGTACCTGTGCACACCCCTCCACATACTGACTGATGGTTCGGCCTCATTCAACTTCTGGGTCTCCAAATTGTCCACGTGGCCAGAGCTTGCCTTTTTTGCCTTGTAGGTGCTGGCCTGCCTGGTGGCCAGCGTTTTTTCTGAACGTGTATTCAGCACGGCAGGGGGCGTCATTACAGACAAACGCAGCCGCCTGTCCACAGCCAATGTGGACAAGCCGACGTTCATAAAAATGAACCAGGCATGGATCCCATAGGACCTGTCCATCCCCTTAACCATATATTCTTGAACACTTCTTCATTTAAATTTTTTTTTTTAATTTTACCATTATATTGCGGGCAACCCAAAGTTGAATGAATCTCTCCTCCATCTGGGTGCCAGGGGCCTAAATATCGTAAAGTGGGCTGTTCCAATGGTGGGTGACATGAAGCCTGATTCTCTGCTATGCGATCTCTCTCCTCTGTCTTTGTGCCGGGGCCTAAATATCTGAAAGTAGCCTGTTCCATTGCTGGGTGACATGAAGCCTGATTCTTTACTATGAGACCTCTCTCCTCTGTCTTGGTGCCAGGGCCTAAATATCTGAAAGTGGCCTGTTCCAGTGGTGGGTGACATGAAGCCTGATTCTCTGCTATGGGACCTCTCTCCATTGTATGGGTCCTGGGGCCTAAATAACTGAAAGTAGCCATTTTCTTTGGTGGGTGACATGAAGCCTGATTCTCTGCTATGGGACCTCTCTCCTCTGTCTGGGTGCAGGGGCCTGAATAAGTAAAAGTGGCCTTTTCCATTGGTGGGTGACATGGAGCCTGTTTCTCTGCTATGGGATCTCTCCCCAATTGATATTGGTTAGTTTTTATTTATTTTATTTTATTTTAATTCATTTCCCTGTCCACATTTGTTTGCAGGGGATTTACCCACATTTTGCTGCCTTTCGCAGCCCTCTAGCCCTTTCCTGGGCTATTTTACAGCCTTTTTAGTGCCCAAAAGTTCGGGTCCCCATTGACTTCAATGGGGTTCGGATTTGGGGTGAAGTTCGGGTCGAGTTCGGATCCCGAACCCGAACATTTTCAGGAAGTTTGGCCGAACTTCTCGAACCCGAACATCCTGGTGTTCACTTAACTCTACAAATACTGTCTCTTTATTAGGGTCTATCACCGGATAACCCGGAGTATGGGCCCTACTCTACATACGTATGACTCTCTCTATAGCCTCAGCCTGCCCGGTGGTAGCAGTGTTTGAACCTGTATGGGTTTTCCCCAGGGGATTTAAGTCCTCAACTGTTTCCACCTTTTTGGAGGATCTTTACTGGTTTATTAATAGTTATGTTCTTTTTATTTCATACAGTTTTTCACCTTCCCCCTCCTCGACAATCTATGGAGTACACAGTCGCCAAGCCAGTATGTGATATGACAGTCCAGAGGTTGGTAACTTACAATGTTAGAGGCATGAAATCTCCTGCAAAACGAAACCAAGTCTTTAGGCATTTTCGTAAAGAAAAGGCCCTATTAGTGTTTCTGCAGGAAACACATTTCAAACATGGTAAAGTACCTAACCTGTCAAGATCTACATACAATCTATGGTATCACAGTACTTTGGATTTCTCCAACAGACTGGGAGTTAGCATTGGGATACACAAACAGATTCTTATTCATTAAGGTTGAAATCGACACTCAGATATTCATCTTTGCTAACCTATATGCCCCCAACTCAGGACAAAAAAACTGGCTCTCTAGAGTAATGTCCTTACTAGAACATTTCAGAGAGGGCCTCATCATAGTAGCTGGAGACTTAAATGTGTCTTTAAGTCCGACCCTAGACTCCTCCACGCGCAAATCGGCAATCCCCAATAACACTTTGACATCTATAAAAGACCTAACATATAATAGCGGCTGAACAAATGCTTGGCGCTCAATTAACCCGTCAACAAGAGATTATACCCATTATTCAGCCCCCCATAACTCGTATCACAGACCAGATTATGTATTCATCCCAGTAACCAGCCTGTATCAATGCACGAATATACAAATAGGATCCATGATCCATTTGGATCATTCCCCGATATTTATATCTCTGAAAATATTGAACTCCATCCCCCAAATATACTCTTGGCAATTAAACGAGACCCTTCTGGATAATCCTGACACTAAACAAAAAATCAAAACACACCTAATTATGAAGAGGTATCATTTGGTGGAGCTGACGTCGGCAAGTGAAGAACTACGCAATACACTGAATTCCTTATCAGCTAAATATTACCTATCCTTGAGACAAAAATTCTTTGCGCACGTCAATAAACCAACAAAATTCATGATTGCAATGCTAAAGCAACACAAACGGAAATCCAGGATATCAGCAAAAAAACAGAATGATAAAGTCTTCACAGATGATGTCGGCATCGCGAAAGCCTTCCATTCATATTATACCGTGTTATACAACTTAAATGAAGCTAATTCCGCATCAACCATAGCTAAGAAAAAAGAACTGTCGACGCTTCTCTTAAATTAAACCTCCCCTCTCTCAAAACTGAACAGGCATCTTCTCTATGCAAACACATCACACACCAAGAACTATCCGAAACATTAAGATCCATGGCCAAAGGGAAAGCTCCCGGACCTGATGGCCTCCCATTATTATATTATCATCTCTTTTTCGATTCCCTTAGCCCACACATGCTAAATATGTCCAACTCCTCTCTGAAGGGATCCCCATTCAACCGGCAAACACTCAATGCAAACATAACGCTGATACATAAACGCCAAAAAGACCCCACGATTTGTTCAAACTATTGCCCCATTTCCTTACTTAATTTATATATTAAGATATTTGTGAAACTTCTGGCCTCTAGAATCAAGCCCTGATTGAAGAATATCATTCATTCAAATCAATGTGGCTTCATACCAAACAGAGAAGGTAAAGTTAATACTTACAAAAAAATAAACGCCATCACCCTAGCTCAGAAAAAGAAAAGTCTACTGACCCTAATAAGCACTAATGCCGAAGAGGCCTTTGATAGGGTAGCATGGCCATTTATACGTATAGTATTGACTAAATTTGGATTCCCTCAGCAATTCATTGATTCTATTTTTTCCATGTATACAGTCCCTAGAGCATACATAAAAGTAAATGATTCTTTCTCACCCGCAGTCCATATCAATAATGGGATGAGACAGTCGTGCCCCCTGTCACCCTTATTACAACAAATTAGACAATCCCCTGAGATAAGAGGCTTGAACTGCTTGTCGGCAGAAATAAAACAAGCAGCCTACGCTGCTTGTTTTTTGGGTAAGATTTCCTAATCTTACCCAAACTAACCTATCGCTTGCAGGTTCTCCTAATTAAACTCCTTTCCCACTTTCTCACGCAATTCCGCAAACTCAGTTCAAAATATATCTGGGGTAACATTAAACCCAGAATATCATAGAAAATCCTTCAACTCCCATTTGCCCGTGGAGGACTAGGCTATCCATCCTTAACTAAAACATATAATGCTGTACACCTGGCACGGATAATAGATTGGATTAGAAACCCCCCACATAAACAGTGTACTGGGATAGAAGAAGATATTGTGCATCTGGTATTTGCAGATCCGGGAAAGTTAACACTCTCCAATGTGGTCTCTCCCTTAGTCAGGGCTACCATTGGGGTATGGAAAAATGAGGGCATCAGAAATCACTGCTCAAAATTTCCGTCTCCTCTACTTAAGATAAGAGATGGTCTAGCTCCCCAACATCCTGGTTATCAAACATTACCGCCTACTCTGAAACAATGTGATCTGAGCTTGGAAAACATACTAGATCGAGATGGCTCTTTCTATGGATTAGGAGAAGTTTGGACCAAACTCCAGCTACCCCGACTTAATATATTGCAAAATGAATATATTAAATCCTGCCTAAAAACTAGCATAACACATGGGAAGGACACATCTGAACTTTCTTGGTTTGAGAAATTGTGCTTGCAAGTTAAACAACCATCTCAAACACTATCCAACGTTAGCCACAGCTTAAAGGAATTGGCTATCCCACCCTCCCTATATTTTATTAGGGAATGGGAGAGAGACTTGCAGGTTAGTTTTTTCAGACAGAGAAATCAAAACAGCAATTTTAGTACCAAAAATAATCTCTAGATGTACCACAATACAAGAGAATGCATTCAAAGTACTCACCAGATGGAATCTGACTCCAGATAAGCTACAAAAGCTATAAGGAACACACCAATAGCTGATCTCAGGGAGACCAGCTACAAAAAAAACACAGCAGAGCCTCATTTAAGAGTCTCAACACAGCAATCCGAAGTGCAAAGCTCCCTGGGAAACAATAATATGCAAAATAAATGTGGAGCCCCAGTGTTTGGTCTACAACACAATGAAAGCCAGATATCCCTCAAAGGAAGGAAAACCGAGCAAAGGGGTGTCTCCATTACAGAGATCACCAAATCCACCAAATTAAGTGGCCCCTATGTCAAGGTCTCGCTTTTTTACAAGCTTTAAGGATGTGACGGGGAAAACCTAAGCCAGTTATCCATCCAAAGAAAGCTGTTTCGGGGTGTTGCCCCTCATCAGTGCGGAGTAGGATTCTTGCCAACCGGGAGCAATGCCTCGGAGACTACTTTAACAAAATAATAGCTTATCTCAAGGAAACCAGCTACAGAAAACACAGCGGAGCCTCATTTAAGAGTCTCAACACAGCAATCCGAAGTGCAAAGCTCCCTGGGAAACAGTAATATGCAAAATTAATGTGGAGCCCCAGTTATGGGTCTACAACACAATGAAAGCCAGATATCCCTCAAAGGAAGGAAAACCGAGCAAAGGGGTGTCTCCATTACAGAGATCACCAAATCCACCATATTAAGCGGCCCCTATGTCAAGGTCCCGCTTTTTTACAAGCTTTAAGGATGTGACGGGGAAAACCTAAGCCAGTTATCCATCCACAGACAAAAGCTATAAGGGACAACTTCTAACCTGTGTTGGAGATGTTATAACCATATATGTGACTTTGTCCACATCTGGTGGTCTTGCCCTAAATGAACTGCATTTTAGGGCGAGATATTCAAGCAGATTAGATCTTTATTGACGCTATCCGAAAAGCAATTGCAATCTCTTCCCAAAATTGCACTTCTGTCTTTGCTACCTGATGATTTCAATTCAACTACTAAAACTCTAGTTAGCAAGACTACTAATAGCATGGAATTGAAAATCTGACATGGCTCCCACCTATACCCATTGGCTGTATAAGGTTAATGATATAGCTAGACTAGAAGAACTATCCCACAGCGAACTAAGAAGTCATCACAAATTCAAACTAATCTGGTCTCCATGGAAACAGAAAAACACACAGTGTAACACATCTAATTTGTCTAACCAACCATCAAACTCAACTTCTACTACATCCTCAGTACTGAATTCATACCCTCCTTTCTCAATACTTACCTCATCAAGGTACACACCCGATATCCTACTGGCGTGGTTGACGCAAAGTTGATACCGAGTTTAACTCCGTATTTATCTTTAGAAATATCAATAGCAGATGACTGTTGTTTTTGATAAGCTATCTTTATTGTTGTATGTTCTCCCCTATTACTTTTTCCCCTTCTTTCCCTCCCCCTCCTCCTTAACCCTGGGAACACACTTCGCGACATGTGACATGTGAACCATGCACATAGGGATGCATGGCTTTTCACATGTTGAGCGTTTTTCAGCGCGTATAAACGCGCTGAAAAACGCTCAGGTGTGTTCCCAGGGTAAAAGTTTTGCGAACTGGACAAATTTCCTTTGCTCTCATTCCCTCATACCCCCTACTTACCATGCCTATTTCCCCCCCGCCTTGTTACCACGGTTAGTTTGTTTAAAACTAATGAATGCCTTGTTTCCGGAATTGATCGTTCACGTTATTTCTGCCGCAATATACAAGTGTATACTCTTCATCAGTCACAATTATTGCTGATGTCTCATGATATTGATTGGAATAGTCAAGATGAATAACTATAAGTTTTAAATAATTGTTGTGGTATATCTGCATATACTTTAATTTATCGTGGTGGATCTTGCTGCACACTGATCTACTCACTTGAATTTCAATGTTGTGACTTGTTTACTTTATGTGCTTTGAAACATTAAAAAGAAATGTAAAATAAAGAAATATAACTAAAACATAACGAGAGTGGAGGTAAACCAATGGCATGGCCTGTTTATTAACTCATCCATAACCAAATAACCATAACATATTTTACAACCTTAAACTATAATAACAATAATAATACCAAAAATAATACAACCACAAACCATAATAATAATAGAACAGAATGTCATTACGGAAAAATGTACAGCTGACAACGCTGGCGGCAGAGTATGTAGTTCATTGGGCAACCCAGGTGGGGCGATGAGGGGAACACACAGCAATTCCAACAGAGGCAGGACAACACTCTCCAAGGCCTTGGACAGTTTTCTGACACCCCGCCAGCACCCTCACCCTGATGCTCGGCCTAGTTTCACAAGGCACAAAAAATTGTTGAAGATGGTGAAGGAGTACATAGCAGACCGTGTCAGAGTCCTCAGTGATTCCTCTGTACCTTACAACTACTGGGTGTCCAAACAGGACACGTGGAAAGAACTGGCACTCTACAGCTATAGCTAAATGATAAGGAGCATGGAAGATATACTATATTGGACTGTAGTATTCAGGGTAAATGACCATGTGGGCACTTTGTGATAAATAAGTGGGATTTCAGTTGCAGTTTCGACACTCATTCTCGAAAAGGTTCGCCTTCGACATCACTGTTTTAGAGGGTTAGCGCACCTGCAGGCCCTCAGTTACATTCTTTTACTCAGTTTCATTGCGCCCAGGGCCTCTGCGTTCACCATTATCATCACGCCCATTTAATTGTCCCTTACTGGCCTTATTCTTAATATTAAATGTTATATATGCTTAAAAGTATGTCACACGTACAGTAGAGTAGGATTTGGAAGTGTATGCAACAATAAATTAAAAAAGGTATTTGGGATACGCACACTTTACACAGGAGATGTAGCCCTGATAATGTCACAAAGTAGCGTACAACGTCTTCGGATAAAGTACAGTATATGTCAGTGAAATGTATGAAATGCAAATTCACGAGATGTTGCACAAATAAAGTAAATTTCCCCAAAATACACTGGTTTCACCTGTGGTATAGTATTTGACAGAGAGAGGCACACGCTGTGGACAGTAGATGTTGCACAAATAATGAAAATTCCCCAAAAATAAGCTGGTTTCACCTGTGGTACAGTATTTAACACAGAGAGGCACACACTGTGGACAGTAGATTTTGTAAATATAATGTAAATTTCCCCAAAATACACTGGTTTCACCTGTGGTACAGTATTTGACAGAAAGGCACACAATGTGGACAGTAGATGTTGCCCAAATAATGAAAATACCACAAAAATACACTGGTTTCTAGAGTTGAGTGAAGACCTTGAAGTTCGGGTTTGCTGGGTTCGGCAGAACTTAGCCGCAAAGTTCGAGTTTTGGACCCGAACTTGACCCCGAACCCAAACCCCATTGAAGTCAATGGGGGCCCGAGCTTTGGGGGCACTAAAATGGCTCTAAAAAAGGCCTGGAAAGGGCTAGAGAGCTGGAAAATGAAACAAAATGGGGGTAGGACAAGTGCCCTGCAAACAAATTTGGATAGGGAAATAACTTAAAATAACATAAAGTACATACAAATTAAAAATAAACGTTCTAAACCTGAGCACAAGTGAGTGACAGTGGCACCTGCCACCCCCCCTAACAGAGGTTGTGGCAGCAACGCCACCACATCTTTCACCAGCACCAAGCATCTCCACACTATCCCGTAAAAGCGTTCAACTGTCCATCTCCCAAACACTGGAGAGAAAGAGAAATAGAAAGAGGAGGTACCGACCTGCGATCCCTGGCCCTGAATGCCAGAATTTCAAAATTCCTGGTCCTTTGAAATGCTGTCATGCTGTCTGGTGGAGATGGATGGAGACTTTTAAAAAACTTATGATGATACACCTCCCACAGAAGACAGCTTGTCGTTGCCTCTGGGCAGCCTTGCAAACATGAGCGACTACATGCTGCAGTGCCTGTGCAACGCGTGCCATGTTGTCCACATTCTAACATGTGCAGATTACTGGGTGGCCACCCTGCTGGATCCCCATTACAAGGACAATGTGCCGTCCTTAATTCCAAGCGTGATCGGAAGAAGCCAATGCTGGTAGACGCGCTGCTGATGGCATTCACACCTGACTCCGGGGGCTCAGTGGAAGCACAAGGCTAAAGCAGAGGAGGAGGAAGATGTCGCCAACGCAACTGGGTCACCAAAAATTACTGGGGGATGGGAGCCCCATTCAAAAATTTCCTGTTGGGCCCAGTCATTTCTAGCTATGCCACTGTGTCTGCCGCATTAAACTTCTGGGTCTCCAAATTGGGGACATGGCCTTAGCTTAACCTTTATGCCTTGAAGGTGCTGCCCTGCAGCCAGTGTATTGTCTGAACGTGTGTTTAACATGGCTGGGGGCGTTATCACAGACAAGTGCAGCCGACTGTCCACAGCCAACGTGGACAATGTCACGCTCATTAAAAAGATCCCACAGGACTTGTTAGTACCTTATGCAGAATAGACATGTATACCGGCCTCACCCAACCATTCTTATACTGCAGCACACTTTTTTAGATTTCCCAATGTTTTGGGGTCTACCCCAATTTATAAAAAAAAAAAAAAAAAAAAAACACTGTTGTTGGCGACTACCTTTGGCTTCACAGCCAAAAAAGGCTTTATGTCAGGCAACAATGTAACCGCCAATTGTAATGAATTACGTTCCCTGTCTGTTATGCAGTGCAGGGGTACAGAAAGAAATAAGGGGTACTGTGAAATAAATAAGGGGTACAGATCAGCCAACAATCTGAACACCACATAATTTCCTGAATATATTTCCAAGGCAGCTATGCAGTGCAGGGGTACTTTGGAAGATAGAAGGGGTACAGCTCTCCCAACAATCTTAGGGCCACCTAATTTACTGAATATATTTCCCAGTCAGGTATGCAGTAAATAAATAATGCTTTTTCAACCCCAATGTCCCAGTTGTATTTACTGATTTTATTTATTATATCAGATTTGAAAAAAAAAAATTATATGATTTTTTCATCCACAAATGAAACAGATGGATTTAAATGCTTTTCTTTCACTAGTGCAGTGCAAGGCGCAAATAAAGTTAGTGCACCAAAATAAGTGTTTTTTTCACCAACAATGTCACAGTTGAATTTATCAGAAATGCAGTGTAGGACGCTAATGTGCTATCTAGCACAAAAACTGTGTTTTTTGCAAACAACTATGTAAATGCAGTATGTTACAGTTGTATTGGACTTTCAGAAATGGAGCGTAGCACGTAAATTTGCTATCTAGCACAAAAAATGTGATTTTTTTTTATAGCAGCAATGTAAATGCAGTATGTAACAGTTTAATTGGACTGTCAGAAATGCAGCATAGCCCATAAATTTACTATCTAGCAAAAAAAGTGTGTTTTTTTTTATAGCAGCAATGTAACTGCAGTATTTAGCGGTTTTATTGGACTGTCAGATATGCAGTGCCTGTTGCAGACAGATAAAAACTCGCTTTAGGTCACAAAAATATGTGACAGACTAATGTAATTGAATAATTTTCACTGCCAGGTATGCACTGCAGGCCGCAAATCTAAATTTGTCCTCCACTGAACTACCAGAACAGAATTAAAGTAATGTCCCTGGCACACAAGCAGTTCACATTCAGTTGCAAATGCACTTCACTGTCAAAAATTTCCGTCAACGCCCACCGAACTAGCAGATGGGTCACTGTGTCACAGGGCTCAGGGCTGGGTACAAAAATGTAGCAGAGCACCCTCTATAACCGCTGTAGTTTGAAGATTGAACACCACCAAGTACATCAGAATTCATCCCTAATCTCTCCCTCACAGCAGCAGCAGCAACCTGTCCCTACACTAATAGCAGTGTGACGTGTGGCACTATGTGAATCCAGTCTATATAGAGGCTGGGTCACATGCTGCTCTTGGCCAATAAAAGCCATGACATTAGTAGACATGGCTGTGATGGCTTCTTAGGGCAAAGTAGTGAAACACTTGTTGATTGGCTGCCCTGCAGCCTTTGAAAAAGAGCAAAGAAATCGCAGAACACTGAACCTGAAATTTTACGGAAATGTCCGGGTTCAGGTCCGAGTACCAAATACCCTAATGTTCAGTACGAACCCGAACTTTACAGTTCGGGTTCGCTCAACCCTTCTGGTTTCACCTGTGGTACAGTATTTGACACAGAGAGGCGCACGCTGTGGACACTAGATTAGGCCCAGATTATTTAGATTTGCGCATCAGACACTCTTTTCGGATGGTGGACAGTATATGTCCCATAAAACCACAGAATATGGACACTATTAGACCCAGATTTATGGAATTTGCTCAGCAGACACTGTTTGCTGATGTAGGACTGTATTTTTTACACAAAGCCACACACTATGGTCACTAGATGTGAGCCAGATTATTACAGACACATTCTGCGGATGATGTGCACAATATGTCACTAACAGGTACAAAATAAAAATATCTTGCTGCTGTGAAACACACCCAGTAGTTATTAAAAGGCAATGTGAGGTTTTTGAAAAGATTTTGGTATTAAATACAGCAAATTCCTCTCCCTGCACTATCTGTCCCTTACTTAGCACCGATGTCCCGGACACTGCTGTTAAATATATTGTTAATCTAAAACACACACACACACATAGTCCTACCCGATGCTCTCCCTGACTATGACTGATCCGAGCACGTGTCATCGGGTGCTATATAATCTCCGATAACGCGTTCCGGCCAGCCAATCACTGTAATGCCAGCAGCTAACATGGCAACGGCATTACAGTGAGGGCAGTACTTACTTGCACCTTTATTGGCCACTTAAAAACTGCAAAACGTGCGGGGCAGAGACTCGAGCATTCTGCTCGAGCACATGAGGTACTCGGCCGAGTACCGCCATGTGCCGAGCATAGCGATGCTCGAGCCGA
The DNA here is from genome assembly GCA_033119425.1 of Bufotes viridis. NCBI lineage: Eukaryota > Metazoa > Chordata > Amphibia > Anura > Bufonidae > Bufotes > Bufotes viridis. Next base: position 73,811 of record JAKVIS010000411.1, read on the forward strand.
ACCAATACTCGGCCGAGCATGCTCGCTTATTACTGCTTCTAACTTCCCAAAAAATGAAAATGTAATTTACAAAATGATCTAAACATGAAGTAGACATATGGGAAATGTAAAGTAATATCTATTTTAGGAGGTATCACTATCTGTTTTAAAAGCAGAGAAATTGAAATTTTTAAAATTGTGAATTTTTCGGTAAATTTGGTATTTATTTATAAATAAAAATGAAATATTTTGACACAAAATTACCTCTGTCATGACGTACAATATGTGACGAGAAAACAATCTCAGAATCCCTTGGATAAGTAAAAAAGTTTTAAGGTTATTACCAGATAAAGTGACACATGTTAGATTTGCAAAAAATGGCCTGGTCCTTAAGGGGGAAAAATGTAAGGGTCCTGAAGGGGTTAATTATATGTAGTTAAGTTCATTATTATAATCACAAAACCAATGTAACCATGCCATACTCACAAACATCATTGTGGACATCACTAGAATTTATCCTACCCGGAATGAGGCTAAAATATAGGTTACAAACTTACGCAATGCGGTCTTTATCTCTTCATTCCTCAGACTGTAAATCATAGGGTTAATTAGAGGGGTCATCACTGTGTACAACAGCGGTAGGATCTTACTTA
>JAKVIS010000412.1:0-74303 GCA_033119425.1 Bufotes viridis
TCTTATGTCCACTGAGAACAAAAAGATTGGGCATATGTTGAAAACCAGCTGCCCAGTCCTTAAGTTATCTCCCTCACCTTCTGCTGTCAAAGGTGAAGTCGGTTCATGCCCCTTCACATTTGATGGTTGCTGGTAATGCAAAATGGATGAAATGGGCAGGTGTTTGTCTAAGAGGTATGGTCACATTTACTGTAAAAGTGTCAGTCGGTAATGGGAAAGCCTGGACATTTGTTTTAACAGTGATTTAAATTGGATTGCCCCCACAAAAATATTCTAGTTTTCAAACCAGCATCTGGATATGAATACTTTTACGTAACTGCATGTAATGAATAATTTAGTATAGTTACTTCGTTTATTCAATGAAATCTCTTTAGCGCCACCTGCTGTTTGTTCTTTTTCTTAATTTCGCGTGTCCACCTCACTAAGATGGCCAGCACATGCTCAGTTCTAACAAAAAGGACATGCCCTTGCAAGTCACTGGAGCAATGAGTGGAGAGATCTCTGGATCCATGTAAGGTACAGGGCTGGTTCTAGCTTTCTTAGAAAGAGATTTGTCATGTTCTATATGTCGTCTAATTTTTGTTTTTACATTAATCATGGGATAAACACTTTTTTAAGATACAGAGCGTACATCTAAAGAGCCTACTTATCAAGAGTCAACTTTAGAGATGTTATGTCTTGTGCCCTATGTAAGAGGGCGCAAGGTCTCCGCGTCGTCGGCGGAAGGCACGCGGTCACCGAGGTTCCTGGCCTCGGTGAGATAAGAAGCAGATTTTTGTGTCAGCAGCAGCTAGTGCTGCTTGACACATTGATATTTAGTATGGCTACAAAGCCGATCCGGGCCGGCTCTTATTGGGAATAGTCAAGTGCTGGGTGGGAGACTATTCCCCACGGTCCAGGCCGGACTTTTCGGGCCTTTAAAGGCAGCCACCTCAGCAGGTGGGAGGTGATTATCCTGGAAGCTGCTGGTGTTGCTGTGGAGCTCTCAGGGCTGAGAGCAGAGTCTGCAAACAGGCGTGCAGTCTACCTGGAAGCCGCTGGTGGAAACTTTGCGTGGCCGACCTAACTGCCAGGTGTGAACTAACACCGACCACTCAGGTGACCTTGCTGTGGGACTTATGTTTTTGCCGGGTGTTTTACCTTGTGTGAACAAGCACTAAAGACTGTTTCTGTTTTGCCTTGTGTGAACAAGCACTAAAGACTGTTTCTGTTTTACCGAGTGTGAATAAAACACTTCTGCTTTACCCAGAGAACTGTATACCTTGCCTCTATACTGCGTCCATAAGCCTGTCTACCAGAGCAATTCCCCACATTTGGTGTCGGATGCGGGCATGCGCAGTGAGGCTGGCGTGAACGCCGAAAGTTTTTGTTTTTGCTGTGTTGGACTGCATGTCATATATCAGGCCTGCAACTTTTGTGGTTTCTGGCAACATGGAGGCTGCTGTGAAAGCTCTCATGGAGGCTAACGTGCAGCAGAGGGAGACCAATCAGCTACTTTTACAGCAGCAACAGGCTAATGAGCTACAGCAAAAAAGACATGAGGAGGCTATGTGTGCACAGCAGCAGGCGAACAATCTCCTAATGCAGCAGCTGATAGCCTTGCAGGAGTCGGTGCGAACGTCCCAGCCAGGAGTTGCAACCACGACAGCCCCGACTGTGTCTAACGCCAGGGACAAAGTCCGATCTGCCCTCAGGAAAATGGGTCCAGAAGACGATATAGAGGCATTCCTGATGGTGTTTGAAAGAACCGCCCGAGCAAGAGAGGCTGCCATTGGAGCAATGGGCTGAGGTGGTGGCGCCTTTTCTGGTGGGGACGCACAAAGGCCTATTTTGACCTCAGCTGTGAGGAGGCAAAGGACTATGAGAGGCTAAAAGGTGAGGTGTTGGCCAGGTTGGGAGTAAACACCTATGTGCGGCGCACAGAGTGTGTCAGTGGGTGTTTTCCGAGTCCCGACCCGTCCGGTCACAAGCCTATGACTTACTTCACCTAGTAAAAAAATGGCTCCAGCCTGAACTGTTGAGCCCTTCTCAGATGGTTGAAAGGGTCGTGGTCGACAGGTTTGTGCGTACCCTTCCGAGAGCCATACAGCGCTGGGTGGGACAAGGCGATCCAGGCAGCCTGGAACAACTGGTTAGCCTGGTGGAGAGGTATATGGCCACTCAGGATTTGTTGAAGGACTCTGCTGTACTACCGAAGTCACGTCAGCCCCAGTTGCCGACCGGGATCCTGGAAAAGGGATCCTACCTCATAAGGAGGGAGTGTATCTCCAGTCCGTGGGAGGAATACCCTGGGGAGGAGGGAGGCTGCGGGGTCAGGTGTTGGCATTGTCAGGACTGGGGACATGTGGCCGCCAACTGCCCTAGGGCATCCGAACCCATGGACTGCGGGTTCGCTCGCCGGTCCTCTCTTTTGCCCAACCAGTGTATATAGCTGACCCCCTGCTGGCGCGGACACCCCTCCGATGTGTGACATCATGGTTAATGGACACTCCGTGCAGGCCCTGCTGGACTCTGGGAGCCTGGTAACTCTGGTCCATGAGTCGTTGGTAACAGAAAAACTCCCAGAAGGGCGAACCCTTACCATTGTCTGTATACATGGGGATCGCGGGAGTATCCCACTACTAAGGTTACCCTGACGGTGGGTGGGAAAGAGGTGCCACATGTCGTGGGAGTGGGAGACGGCTCCCTTATGCCGCAATATTGGGGAGGGACTTTCCCTGTTCTGGTCTTTGTGGAGGAGCGGGTTGCCTACTTGTGGGAAGAAAAATGTCGGGTCCCGAACCTGAGGACCCGAAGCAGAGACACCAGCGGTAGGGGTGACCACTAATTCTGTGATAGAGGGAGACAACCCCACTAAGTGTAATGGTGGGAGGCGTGGAGGGCTTGCCACCGGGACCGGAGTGGCAGACCTCAACGTCTCCGGAGAAAATTTTGGGACCGCACAACACCGGGACCAAACCCTAGCCAGGAGCCTGGGAGAACGTTGTGGTAATTGATGGTAAACCCCAAAAACCTGGGGCGGAGTTAATGCTTCCCCGTTTTGTTGTTCACCAGGAAATGTTGTATCGGGTGAACCAAATCCGAGGTGAGAATATTGAACAGTTGGTGGTGCCCACGGCGTACCATAAGCTCGTTATGGAGCTTGCCCACCAACATGTTCTTGGGGACACTAGGATGGCAGAAAACCCAGGACCGCATACTGCAGCGGTTTTATTGGCCCAGTGTTTTCAAAGAGGTAGAAAATTATTGTAAGTCCTGTCCAACCTGTCAGATAACTAGCCCCCAGCCACATTTCCGTAGTCCTCTGGTACCTCTACCAATCATAGAGGTACCGTTTGAGCGAATCGCTATGGATCTAATAGGGCCCATACCGAAGTCCGCTAGGGGCCACCAACACATTCTGGTCGTTCTCGATTACGCCACTCGGTATCCGGAGCGGTGCCCCTACGACATACATCAGCTAAGCTCATAGCTAAGGAGTTAATGGAAATGTTTTCCCGGGTGGGCCTGCCTAAGGAGGTTCTGACAGACCAAGGGACCCCTTTTATGTCCAAGGTTATGAGGGAACTGTGTAAATTGCTGCGTATTAAACAGTTGCGGACGTCCGTTACCATCCGCAAGCGGATGGTCTCGTCGAAAGAGTTTAACCAAACGTTAAAAAATATGTTAAAAGGGTGGTGTCTAGAGATGGGAGGGACTGGGACCTGCTTCTGCCCTATCTCATGTTCGCAGTGCGAGAGGTGCCCCAGGCCTCTACTGGGTTCTCGCCCTTCGAACTGCTTTATGGCCGACACCCTCGGGGCCTGTTAGACATCGCCAAGGAAGCATGGGAACAACAACCCGTCCCCCACAAAAGTGTCATTGAGTATGTCACCCAGATGCAGGAACGGATGGAAAGGGTGTTGCCGCTGGTCCGGGAGCATATGGAGGCAGCGCAACAAGCCCAGAGTAGGGTGTATAATCGTCAGGCTCGGGTACGGGACTTCAATCCGGGAGATCGGGTTTTGGTTCTGGTACCCACCCTTGACAGCAAGTTCCTAGCTAGGTGGCAGGGCCCCTATGAAGTAGTCGAGAAGGTAGGGAAGTAAATTACAAAGTACACCAGCCAGGGCGGCGCAAGCCGGAGCAGGTGTACCATGTGAATTTACTAAAGCCGTGGAAAGATAGGGACACGGCCGGCGACCACAGCCCCGTCCAGGGCTTCTAGGTGAAAAGGGTCCAGCCCCACAGTTTGAGGCCTGTGAAGCAGTAACCACGGTAAAAATTGCAGACAGCCTGTCTTCCAAACAAGTTCAGGAAGTAAGGGAGTTCATCAGTCGGAACACGGATGTGTTCTCGGACCTCCTGGCCGCACTTCCTCATCCAACATGATATCGTCACGGAGCCTCAGGCCAAGATCCGGTTAAAACCATACCGGGTACCCGAGGCTCGGCGGCGGGCCATCGCGGAGGAAGTGCAGTTAATGTTGAAGCTTGATGTCATTGAGGAGTCGAAAAGTGAATGGGCAAGTCCCATAGTCCTAATACCCAAGCCGGATGGGACGTTGCGGTTCTGCAACGATTTTCGTAAGTTAAATGAAGTGTCCAAGTTTGATGCGTATCCCATGCCCCGGGTAGACGAGCTTGTTGAGAATTTAGGGCAAGCCCGTTATTTTTCTGTGCTAGACCTCACTAAAGGGTACTGGCAGGTACCCTTAACGAGTCGGCCAAGGAAAAAACTGCTTTTGTTACCCCGCAGGGCCTGTATCATTACAAGGTATTACCCTTTGGCCTGCATGGCGCCCCTGCCACTTTCCAAGGTTAATGGACATTGTGCTGCGACCTCATCGTCGGTGCGCCTCGGCCTACTTAGATGATGTAGTCATCCACAGCACCGACTGGGAAAGCCATTTGCCCAAAGTACAGGCGGTAGTGGATGCCCTTAGAAAAGCTGGACTAACCGCTAATCCAAAAAAGTGTGCCATTGGGTTAGAAGAGACCAAGTATCTGGGGTATGTCATTGGGCGGGGACTCATCAAACCTCAGGTAAATAAGATAGAGGCAATACGTAATTGGCCCCGACCGGTCACCACCAGGCAGGTAAAATCGTTCCTGGGGATTGTAGGGTACTACATGAGGTTTGTGCCCCACTTTGCCACGATAGCAGCACCATTGACAGACCTGTTGAAGGGACGGAAGTCCGGAAGGTTCACTGGAGTGAGAAGGCAGAAGAGGCTTTCTCTGCATTGAAGTCGGCCCTGTGTGGGTCCCGGTTTTGGTGACACCCGACTTCAACAGGGAGTTCATAGTACAGACGGATGCCTCGGAGGTAGGCCTCGGCGCTGTACTGTCTCAGGAAGTCAACGGCGAAGAACATCCCGTTGTCTTCCTGAGCCGTAAGCTCAACCCAGCCGAGACCAGGTATAGTATAGTGGAGAGGGAGTGCCTGGCTATCAAGTGGGCACTCGAGTCTCTCCGCTATTACTTGTTAGGGAGGAAGTTCCGTCTGGTGACCGACCATTCCCTCTCAAGTGGATGAGCCAGGCCAAGGAGAGGAATGCTCGGGTCACCAGGTGGTTCCTGTCCTTACAGAACTTCAAGTTCTCAGTAGAACACCGGGCAGGCCGCTTGCAGGGTGCAGCGGATGCCCTGTCCAGCGTCCACTGTCTCATGTGTGTTCACCCCCTCAGGGTTGAACAAAGGGAGTATGTAAGAGGCGCAAGGTTCCGTCGTCGACGGAAGGTGCGTGTCACCGAGGTTCCTGGCCTCGGTGAGATAAAGCCAGATTTTTGTGTCAGCAGCAGCTAGTGCTGCTTGACACATTGATATTTAGTATGGCTACAAAGCCGATCCGGGCCGGCTCTTATTGGGAATAGTCAAGTGCTGGGTGGGAGACTATTCCCCACGGTCCAGGCCGGACTTTTCCGGGCCTTTAAAAGGCAGCCACCTCAGCAGGTGGGAGGTGATTATCCTGGAAGCTGCTGGTGTTGCTGTGGAGCTCTCAGGGCTGAGAGCAGAGTCTGCAAACAGGCGTGCAGTCTACCTGGAAGCCGCTGGTGGAAACTTTGTGTGGCCGACCTAACTGCCAGGTGTGAACTAACACCGACCACTCAGGTGACCTTGCTGTGGGACTTATGTTTTTGCCGGGTGTTTTACCTTGTGTGAACAAGCACTAAAGACTGTTTCTGTTTTGCCTTGTGTGAACAAGCACTAAAGACTGTTTCTGTTTTGCCGAGTGTGAATAAAACACTTCTGCTTTACCCAGCGAACTGTATACCTTGCCTCTATACTGCGTCCGCAAGCCTGTCTACCAGAGCAATTCCCCACAACATCTATGCACAAGCTAGTTTATTCATTCATAATGGGACATTAAGGCAGCCACTTGTGTTCTCCCTCCGGCTCTCCCCTCCCCCAGAAGGCAGCAGGAGCACAGGCTAAAGCTCACACAGAGGCGTGCACCCGGCTGCCTTATCCTCTACGCTCCTGTGCTTCCGGCTATCTACCTCCTCAAGTCATCTGGTCAGCCAGTGAGTTCAGCCCCTCCCCCTTCCTGAAGGACTGCTCCGGACCCGTCCTGAACGTGAACACAGAATAAACAGACTGTTTCCTGTAGGTGTACAAGTAAGAGGATAGCAGCAGACTTGCAGTGGGGTTTTGTTTGGGGGGGGGGACGACGACACACGGTACTTCTGTCTCGAGTCCTCCATGAGACTACAGGCCACCCATCTCCCACACCCAACACATAAATTACCTTGCTGGTGGGGGAAAAGCACAATGTACTCCAGTCCTCTATAAGCCTAGGGGGCCCCCACCCCCAGCACACCAGTCATCTTGTGGGGGAGGGATATGATTGGTGGGCACACTACTCAACATATGCAACAAGGAGTTAAAGGGGTTATCCAACCCCTATAATGCCCCCAAAATGCCGGGTCACCTTACTTACCTTATTCCTGGCACCCACATTGCTCCTGATACCCGCACAGCCGCTACTGCCTCTCTCCCATCACACAGATGAAAACATTCTGTTACACGGGGGCAGTCAATAACAGGCCACAATGGGAGCGAGCCTCCCTACCATCATGGGTGACGCTAGGGAGGCTAATTTCGGCACGCAGCCTGAGTATTGGCTGCATACCCCCCTCACACACTGGGCAAAAGTATTATCTGTATGCGGTGCCTGGGCATTTTGGGGGGCATAATAGGGGTTAGGTAGCCCCTTTAACCCTTAGGGCTCTTTCACACAAGGGTGTCCCTTGCGGGAATCACGCTCCGTGAGAGAGGGATCCTCTGTTCTGGATTACAGAAGTGCCCGGCTTTATCATGATTGATAATGCTGGGTGCCTCTGCCTGACCTTTCAGTAACAGAATCGTACCGATATAAAGCTGTCAGTATGATTCTGTAGAATAAAGGTCAGGCAGAGGCACCAGCATTATCAGTAATGATAAACCTGGGCACTTCTGTAATCCAGGACAGAGATCCCTCTCATGGGCGTGATTCCACAAGAACCCATAGAATAACGGAGGTTTTTCGCTTTTGCATTTTCTTTTTTCTTACCTATCTTCCTTCAGTTGTAAATTTTTTATTTTCCCATTCACATAGATGTATGGGAGCTTATTATTTGCAGAAGTTGTACTTTGATATAGCATACAATGTAGTGGGAAGCGGGCAAAAAAATTCCAAATGGGGTGGAATTTGAAAAAAAAAAACAGTGTGTGTGACATTTTGATCACATTTTTTTACATTTTGAAAAAATGGCACTGGTAGCAGCGGGTTAAGATGTGGGGGATGGGCTATGTCAGGCTTTAGTACACTGGACACGGGCAGGAGGAGCGATGTGTGTGTAGGTTCCTGCCCTGCACTCGTTTAGCTGTGCTCACATACATATTATGAACTGTGTCCACTGTCCTGTGCCCACATAGCCCATCTATGCCCGGCTTTACCAAAGCAGACAGGCAGGAGCAGTAATGTCTGCTGTATATGGCTCACTGCAGCCCCAGTGAAATCCTTACTCCCATACAGTACTGTCATATCAGCGGTGTATGAGAGTGCAGTTTCTTTGTCAAATGGGGGTGTGGTGGGGAGGACAAGAGGTGGGATGGGCCAGGGGTCGGTAGTGGGCGGGGTTAGGGGCCCAATTCAGATTCTTGCTATGGGGCCCAGTGATTTCTATGTACGCCCCTGCCCTCAATAATCGCTGTAGTTTGAAGATTGAACACCAAGTACACCAGAATTCTTCCTTAATCTCTCCCTCACAGCAGAAGCAGCATCCTATCCCTATTCTGAGAATAGCAGAGTGACGTCGCGGCTCTCACGGGACTCCAGCCTATATAGAGGCTGGGTCACATGCTGCACTTGGCCAATCACAGCCATGCCATTAGTAGGTATGGCTGTGATGGCTTCTAAGAGCAGACAAGTTAAACGCTTGGTGATTGGCTGCCCTGCAGCCTTTCAAAAAGCGCCAAGAAATCGCCGAACACCGATTCGGAACTTTTACGGAAATTTTCGGGTTTGGGTCCGGGTACCAAAAACCCTAAAGTGCAGTAAGAACCCGAACTTTCAAGTTCAGGTTCACTCAACCCTACTTACGTGGATGATACACTCTGAAGAAAGGCAGATACCAGCACTCATCATGTCTGAAGTGGTGGCGCTGGTTCAGCGAGATCCTTTTCATAAAGGCAATGAAATGGTCCTTCATCTCAGGTCTGTTCTTTAGCGTTCATTGAAGTGACTTAAATCTGGATAGGGCCTGTTCATGATTGTTTCGGAGTTTAGCCCATGCAGCTCGAAGAGGTAATGGTGCAACCCAGTTGTTAGATTCATCCTGAAAGAATTCCTTGTCCATGTTTTTGATGAATTCTCTGTCTTCAACTGACAAGGCTATTTTGTTGTCCTCACTTATAGTATAAAACACTGTGGTAGGTTTTCATCACAAAGGACAGGAGTAACATCAGGTACTTGGATGAGATCAAGAAGCTTCTCCTTTACTTCATAATGGTGAGAGCACTGTTTGAAGTGGGATGCACGTCCATTTCCCAACACGTAAGTCTTGAAGGAGTGGATCTCAGATGACGTACACATCCTGTCCAAGCATACATCGCCCACTATTACACAGCCTAGGTCAAGTCTTTGTGCATCAGGGGAGCTGTCTGGCCCATCGCACTGGTCGCGTACTTTATGTACTCTGATAATGTCCCTTACTAACAGGACTAAGATTTCAGCACTCATGTCCATTGCAGGAATCTCATCAACAAGGTGCCTTAAATGAGGATGTTGATACGCAGCTTCTGGAGTGGGAATCTCTTTCCTTATGTCTGGTATCTGGTCGCACTTGAATAACGTTGGTAGGGGTATGCCCTCTCCCTTCTTGATATGAGAGACCATAAACCCATTAACCCTTCCGCTGAAGGTCTCTACATGACCAGAACCGGTTCTGAGAGTATATGGTATGGTGTGACCCTCTATGCTAAAGATCTTAAAGAATTTAGGCTTTTCCAGCGATCTGTTGCTCTGTTCATCTATTATGGCATACATTCGAGCAGCTTTCTCAGGATGACTCTTTGGGTATATCTTGAATAGGCATATCTTGGCACAGCATTTGTGGTCCTTGCCTTCTCCACAGACTTCTGTACAAGAAGAAGAGACATTATCTTTGGTTGGAGCATGACCTTGTTGCTCCCGCCATAATTTGAGACAGGAGTGGAGGTAAGTAGCTGCTGTGGGTTGTCTGGAAGTGGAGTAGGATGCATGGCTGTAACATGTCTGTCGCTACCGCAGTCTGAGCACTTGATGACAACTTTACAGTCTTTAGCAAAACGGCTATAAGAAGCAAAGCACTTGTAGCATATTCCAAATTTCTGGAGAATCTCCCTGCACTCTTGTAAAGTCTTTGCCCTAAACCCACGACATTTCTTGAGAGGGTGAGGCTTCTTGTGAATAGGACACTGACGATTAGGGTCTTTATCTCTCTTTATGTCATCCACAATGCCCTGATCAGTAGGTGAGGTTGTGAAGGGTGATGTGTCTGTCCTTTAACAGATATTGCTCTATTTAAGTCTCTACATTTAGCTGCTGTATTATCATACCTTGATGATGGTGAGCATGAAGCAGGCAGGTTGGGTTCAATGAAGCTGAAGCTGGAATCATTTTTCATCCAGGCTTGATCACTAATGAACCTGCAGAAATATGAGAATAGAGGAAAGGATACATTATAGTCTCTTTTGTATCTTGAGCCCCACTGTGCCTATTTCTCTTGTAGGCCAATGGCAGTTTAGACGCCACTGGGTTGATACCATGAGCGGTGTCCTGGAAGCTTAGTCCAGGTAGACCTGGGTCAGTCTTTGGTAACTCTAGCTCCATGAGGAGCCCACTTAGATCTTAGAGCTTGCGATAGTCTTTGTTCCCTTTTTGGGGAAGTTTTGCAGTCTCTTAAATAGAGCGCTTTCTATAGCTTCAGAGCTTCCATAGGCTTGCTCAAGTCTTGCCCATGCAGCAACAAGACCTGCATCTGGGTGGTCAACATGTACTGTTTTAAGTCTTTTAACACGACCTGCAGATTCTGGTCTCAGCCACTTTATGAGCAAATCAAGTTTTTACTTAGTAAATAGAGATTCATGTCTGGTCTCTCACTCCTTGTGGAACCCCTTGGGTGTGAAAGTTCTCTGGTGATGTAGGGTGAGGTTTACCAGGGTAAAATGATATTGCATGAGCGTTTAACTGTGGAGTAGTCTCCAAGGCTTGTGCTGGCTGTGTCTTGAGCTGTGGCTTATCACTGGAAGTCACCTTGTTGTTGGCATGAGTTGATGTGGTTTGCTGCATAGATGTACTTGCGTTGTAGACTTGAAGAGGCTTAGGCATATAGAGCTGAGTTGAGAGTCAGAACAGTCTTTTTATAGTAGAAGGTAAAGGCGATGACTCTGTATCTTTGCAAATGTTATGCTTTAGTACATATTCACTGGTGTGTTCAACTGGATCTTCCAGATCTGCTGGGATAAGGCAGTCTGAATTAGTACTTTGTCCTATTGCTTGTTGAAGAACGTTCAGCCTTGCTACCGAAGCTGCTTCCTCTCCTTCCATTGGCCGAATCTATAATTATGAATCTGTCTCTGCTTGGAGAGCTTTGCTTTGAGCTTCCATCTTTGCTTGTTGAGCTGCCCTGCGTTCTTCCATCTCTGCTTGTTGAGCTACCTTGCATCCTTCCATCTCTGCTTGTTGAGCTACCTTGCATGCTTCTACCTCTACTTCAGGGGCGTAGCTAGAAATGACTGGGCCCCACAGCAAATTTTTGTATTGGGCCCCCTACCCGCGCGTTCGCTCCCCTCTATAATGTGCCAGCCATATAGCCCCCTATAATGTGCCAGTAGTCAGCCATATAGCCCCCAGCCCCCTATAATGTGCCAGTAGCCATCCATATAACCCCCTATAATGTGCCAGTAGTCAGCCATATAACCCCTCCTATAATGTGCCAGTAATCAGCCATATAACCCCCTATAATGTGCCAGTAGTCAGCCATATAAACCCACCCTATAATGTGCCAGTAGCCAGCCATATAGCACCAGATGCCCCCATAGTGCTCCTCTCCCCATAGTGCCCCCTATAATGTGCCAATATCAAGTGCCTCTGTCTTCCCCCATCCCAATATCATAGTGCCATCCTCTCCCCTGCCCCCTAATGTGTGTGACAATATGAAGTGCCTATCTCTCCCCCCATTTGCCAATATTATAGTGCCAATAGCCCCTCCTCCCCTGTGGCAGTAAAGTAAAAGTCCAGTATTTAAAAAAAAAACAAAAAAAAATCCTGTCTTTCAGAAAAGTTTGTGAAGGGAATCGAACCTGTGACCATTAGGATGAAAGGCAAGACACTTATCCACAAGGCCATATGAGCTGCATAACCAGGTAGCTAAAAAAAATAAGACCTCTAGATAAGGAGAACTTTGATAGTGTATCTATACACATTACAGCTGCCCCAACACACCAAGCTCTGCTACATCCATATACAATGTGCTGGTGCAGCTGTAATGTGTATGGATACACTATCAAAGTTCTCCACATCTAGAGGTCTTATTTTTTTTTATTTTTTTTTTTAGCTATCTGGCTTATCAGCTCATATGGCTTTGTGGTTAAGTGTCTTGCCTTTGAACCTAATGGTCGCAGGTTCGATCCCCAGGGCAAGCTTTTCTGAAAGAAAGAAAAATAAGTTTTAAGTAGGCAAGGTCGAGAGTACACTGCGATTCACTGAGTAATTAGCGAAGGGAGAGGAGTGAGGACACGTGCTGATGATTACCCAGGGAGGAGAGGAGTGAGGACAACACGTGCTTGCCGGGCCCCCTGTAAGCCCGGGCCCCGAAGCAGCTGCTTCCCGGTAGTTACGCCCCTGCTCTACTTGCTTTCTGGTAAAAGAGCTTTGCGCCTTTTTGATTCGGCATCAGCGCAGGCCTCTATTAGCTTGTTGCCTAATGTTGACCTTCTGGAAGAAAGTGCAGTGTGCTTGGTTGAGGTGGATCTTTGAGCTCTGGTCTCCTGCAGTTGAGTAATGCGGAGTTCTGCCTTAAACTTAGCATTTTGAACTGTGAGATCCCTTTGTTGGCTCAGTGCATCAGTCCTTGCCAGTTCTGCTGAAGAATCCTCTATATTAGAGTCCTGCAAGAAAGCTGAGTATTTTGCAGACAGCCGCTGGTAGCATTCATACTCAGCAAAAAGCTGATTTATAGAGTCTCTTATTTCAGCTGGTTGATCATTAGAGTGTGACAAAACTGGCATGCAGTGTGAGGTTCTGTCCTAGAGGTCTTATAGAACTCATCTCTAGTGACTTAATAGTTTTCTCTGATTTTCTGTTTTGGTTTTATCGTATGTTTGGGTCTTACACTTTGTTCGGTAATATCTGCAGAATCTGATCCCTGTAAGTCTGCAGGTTCATAGGCATGATGTATCTTCTTTGGTTCAGCCATAAAAGAGTGTTCAGAGCCTTGTCTAGACATTTTTACGGTTTTGCGAAAAATGGTACTGTCTCTTTAAAAGACGAAAAACAGCTTAGACAGGTGAGGTAACACAGTTCAATGTAGAGAAACAGTTTTCAACATTCACGTGAAGTGCAGTAAGTTTGTGCGACCATGTGATTTCACAAGATGGCAGATGGTACCAAGATGATTGCAAATTAGACACACATATACACAGCAGGCTGGCGTAGGTGGGCGCACATGGGCTACCCATTGCGGTACCCCTGAGCTGGTGGTAGAAGTGGCCCTCAAAAACAAAGTAGTTATGGGTGAGAATACATTTTAATAATTAGATTACAAAATTATTGTGTTCTGAAAGATCTTTGGATCTCGAGTCTAGTAAATATTTGGCAGCCTGGTCCCGCGCACCTATCACACCAACGACTCAGCTGGCTCACCAACCTCCACCAAGTCGATGCAGGTCGACGCACTGCGCAGGACTCTAACGACTGCTGAAAAGGAGAGACGACTGACCGCAGGCCTCTGTCTTTACTGTGGCGAGCCAGGGCACTACGCTATTAAGTGCCCCAATAAGACTCGCCGAACCATCTCTGTCACAGAATTACGGAATTACAACAGGTCACAATCTCACCCTTGGCCTCTGAAACCATGGACACTACAGGTACCGGGTCCCACTTCATTGTATCCATCCTTATCACCATTGGGGAACGACAGTTTCCCTGCTCTGCAATGCTTGACACGGGGCCAGCGGAAATTTCATGGACTTGACCTTCGCCCATGAAAACAACATACCACTGGTAAACAGGGCAGCCCCCATCGATCTGGAAACCGTCGCTCTCTTCTGGGCCGGTTACGCACCAGACAGCTGACCTTCAACTTCTCATCAAACCAGATCATCAGGAGACCATTCACTTCTCCCTGATCGCCTCCCCTAAGTTTCCGGTGATCCTAGGCATCCCTTGGTTGGCAACCCACAACCCCTCGGTGGACTAGGACGCCCGCTGCACACGGTTCCGCTCTGACTTTTGTTCTCAGAACTGTTTACGTGGATCCGTCCCTCCTCCGCCTCGAAGAACCTACCATATTCGGACTATCCACCAAGGAACTTTACCCCTCAATATCAGGAGTTCCAGGATGTCTGTGACAAAAGAAATGCAGATAAACTTCCCCCGCATTGGCCTTATGACTGCCCGATTGAGCTGCTACCTGGAGCTGAAATACCCTTCGGCAGTATATACTCCCTCTCCGAGCCGGAACTCAAGGCCCTGAAGGAGTACTTAGACGAAAATCTAAAAAAAGGTTTTATCCGACCTTCCACATCTCCTGCAGGGGCCCCCTTCTTCTTCGTGGAGAAAAATACTCTTCTCTACGCCCTTGCATTGATTATCGAAAGCTTAACAACGCTACTGTGAAGAACCTGTACCCTCTCCCCTGATTTCTGAACTCCTCGAGAGACTTCGGGCGGCAAAAGTCTTCACTAAGCTCGATCTCCAAGGAGCCTACAACCTGGTCCGACTCCGCCCAGGGGACGAGTGGAATACCGTCTACCGAACCCGCCACGGTCACTCGAGTATCTGGTCATGCCTTTCGGCCTCTGCAATTCCCCTGCTACCTTTCAACATTTTATCAACGACGTCCTCAGGGACATGCTTGACTAATTTGTGCGATATTTTGATTTTCTCAGAAGACCATAAACAACATCTTGGGCATGTCCGCAGGGTACTACAGTAATTCCGTGAACAGTCTCTCTATATTAAACTGGAGAAGTGTTAATTTGAACAGACTTCCACCCAATTCCTCGGCTACATTATTTTCCCCGAGGGCTTAAGTATGGATCCCCGGAAGATCCAGGCCGTGACTGAGTGGCCCACCCCGAAGAACGAAAAGGAGGTCCAGAGGTTTGTAGGTTTTGCAAACCTTTATCGGAAGGTCATCAGGAACTTTTCGTCGCCCCAATCACTCAACTAACAAAAAAGACTGTCCCCTTCGTGTGGACCCCGGAGGCACAGGAGGTCTTTGCTAAACTGAAGTCCCTCTTCGTCTCTGCCCAGATCCTGGCCCACCCAAACCCTGAATTACCATTTAAGGTCGAGGTGGACGCCTCCGACGCTGCTGTGGGCAAAATTCTGTCTCAACTTTCAGTAGAAAAGATGCTCCTACACCCTTGCGCCTTCTTCTACCGCCAGATGTCCCCCGCTGAACCGAACTACGACATCGAAAATAAGGAACTGCTGGCAATCAAGGATGCTTTCACCGAGTGGAGACACTTGCTGGAGGGGGCCCACAATCCCATCTCCGTATACACCAACCACCGGAACCTAGAGTTTATCCGCAGCGCCAAGAGACTCACCGGCAGACAGGCCAGGTGGAGTCTGTTTTTCTCCAAATTCAATTTTGTTATCTCCTATCGCCCTGGGTTGAAGAACGGCAAAGCGGATGCTCTCTCAAGGATGTTCTCTGAACCCTCTCAGATCAATGAAGCTCCGGCCGGTATCCTTCCTGACAAAAGCGTCCTAAGAGCCACCTACTCAAGGGAACTCCTGGGTTCCCTCAAGGAAGGGTATGAGAACGAAAACCTCCTCACTTACCCACCTGGAGATGTAAACCTTACTCTCAAGGGTGGCTACTGGTTGTACCAGGATCAGCAGTTGTACATACTAGAATCTGCACGACTTTACGTACTGCAACTCAACCATGATTCCAAACCGGCCGGCCATCTAGGTATCAGAAGGACCCAGGAGCTCCTCTCCAGTTTCTTCTGGTGGCCAACTTACAGAAAAAGATACCAAGAGGTTTGTCTCCTCGTGCTCGACATGCCCCCGCAACAAGCTCCTCCCCGTGGGCTTGCTATGTCCTCTCCTGGTTCCATCCTGCATTGGGGTTCAATCTCCATGGACTTTATCATGGACTTTCCTCCCTCCAAGGGCATGGACACCGCCCTGGTCGTCGTCGACCGTCTCACCAAAATGGCCCACTTCATCCCCTGCAAGGACCTACCCACCGACAAACTGACAGCCAATCTCGTACTCTGAGAGGTTTTTAGGCTACATGGGGCCCCGGATGATGTGGTTTCGGATTGAGGAGTACAGTTCACTTCCAGGTTCTGGAGAAACTTCTGTCAAGCCCTTGGGATCAAGGTCAACCTGTCTTCTGCGTTCCACCCCCAATCCAATGGGCAGACCGAGAGAACAAATCAAATCCTCGAGCAGTATTTGCGCTGTTTTGTCACCCATCTGCAGGACGACTGGCTGGACCACCTCTCTACGGCCGAAGTTCGCCTATAACAATGCGGAGCACAGTTCTACCCAAAACAGCCCGTTCTATGCCAACACCGGCCTACACCCAACCTTCATCCTTCACTTGCCCATTTCCACCACAGTCCCCCAGCCGTGGCCGAATGCCTTGCAAGTCTACAACAGGCACAGGAAAACATTTGGGACAATCTACATCGAGCCCAGAGCCGCTTCAAGCAGGCAGCGGATAAACGCAGCAAACCCGCTCCGGAATTCCAGGTAGGAGACCAGGTGTGGCTTTCCAACAGAAACCTAAGCCCAAAGGTTCCCTCCCGGAAGTTGGGCCAAAAATACATGGGTCCTTTGCGGATCATGGCTCGAATCAACAAAGTCGTCTTCCGACTCGACCTTCCCGACTCCATCCGAGCTCACCCGGTTTTCCACTGCTCTCTCCTGAAACCACATGTTGAGAACACCTTCCCAGGCCGCCACCCCCCTCCTCCTCCTCCGGTAAGAGTACAAGACCAGGAGGAATACACTGTGACCAAGATCTTTGACTCCAGACTCCCCCGCTATTCCCCCGAGGATAACTCCTGGGAGCCGGAGGAAAATGTCCATGCCCCCAGACTGGTAAAAGCTTTTCACCAGAGATATCCCGATAAACCATCATCTGCGGTGCCCAGAGGTCACCTTGGAGGGGGGGGCGAGTACTGTCGGGATTCGAACCCGTGACCAGCCAGTAGCGCTAGCCACTAGACTACCAGCCCTTCTGGACTTTTCCTTCTACTAGATCTAATTGATATACCTTGTTCCAGTCTTGCCTTGTTAATCTCTGTGATTCCTTGCAATCCTGCTGTACCTACCGCTGTTCTTCGGTTGCTACTACTAACAAACTCGACTGCTGCCAACCTCGGAATTGTCCCCGACTACTCTCTTGCTTGATCCTCTACTACTGTCTACCTTTCTGTTGCCGACCTGGAAGCCTCCACTCCGCCTCTTCTCCTTGCGGTCTCCCGCTACTGGCCTCGAAAATCACTATGCTCAGCCCATGGCGGTACGCGGCCGAGTACCGCTGCACGCTTGGTGAATCCTAAGCAGCAAATCAAAGTGCAGGTAGTAATGCCCTTCAGTGTAATGCCATATCCATGTTAGCTACTGGCATTACACTGATTGGCTGGCCGCAACAATAGCACCCGATGACACGTGTTCGGCTCAGAGAGCATCAGAAAGAGCAGAGCTTAGGCAAGGAAAGATAGTGTGTGAAGCGAAATTTTACAGATTTTATTAGAAACAACATTTGCAAAGACCCAATAGTCCTTTTAAGGATGACAGTGTGTGAGTGCGTGTTTCAGAGCAGTAATATATTTTAGTACCTGCACTCAATTGATTGCACTCAGGGACAACCGTGCTGAGGAAGAGACACACTGCTGGGAGAAAATCGCTATTTTAACAACTACCTAAAGCTTTTCATGAAACCAAGAATCCTTTTAAGGGCTAGTGTGTGTGTGTTTTACAGCATAAATATATTTTTATTTAATACCTATTAGTGACATATACTGTACATCAGCTGCAGACTGTGTATTTTTGTGTAAATTCAACTAATCAGTGCCACATTTATTGTCAATAGTGTGTGCGTTTAATCTACATCCGTGACATATACAGTCCTCCATCCGTAAACTCTGTTTTTTGGGGAAATTCAAAAAATGTGTGCCACACATGTGTGTGCGTTTAATCCACATCCGTGACAAATACTGTATTCCATCCGCAAACTCTGGTTTTTGGGGAAATTTTTATAATTTGTGTCACATCTGTATGTGCGTTTAATCCACATCCATGACATATACAGTTCTCCATCCGAAATGTTTTGTTTTGAGGGAAGTTTAACTAATTTGTGCCACATCTGTGTGTGCGTTTAATCCACACCTGTGACATATACTGTACTCTATCCGCAAACTCTGGCTTTTGAAGAAATTGTAATAATTTGTGCCACATCTGTGTGTGTGTTTAATCCATATCTGTGACATATACTGTACTCCATCCGCAAACTATGATTTTTGGGGAAATTTAACTAATTTATGCCACATCTGTGTGTGTGTTTAATCCATATCCGTGACATATACTGTACTCCATCCGCAAACTATGTTTTTTGAAGAAATTAAACTAATTTGCCACTTCTGTGTGTGCGTTTAATCTACATCAGTGACATATACTGTCCTTCATCCGCAAACTATGTTTTTGGGGGAAATTTTACTAATTTGTTCCACATCTAGTGTCCTAAGCGTGTGGCTCTCTGTGTCAAATACTGTACCACATGTGAAAACAGTGTATTTTGGTGAAATGTAAATTATTTGTGCAACATCTAGTGTCCATAGCGTGTGGCTCTCTGTGTCAAATACTGTACCACATGTGAAAACAGTGTATTTTGGTGAAATGTAAATTATTTGTGCAACATCTAGTGTCCATAGCGTGTGGCTCTCTGTGTCAAATACTGTACCACATGTGAAAACAGTGTATTTTGGGGAAATGTAAATTATTTGTGCAACATCTACTGTGTGTGCATTTCATACATATCACTGACATATACTGTACTTTATCCACAGACGGTGTATTCTAGTCTGTGACATTATCAGGGCTACATCTCCTGTTTAAATAGTGTTGAGTGTGAATATTCGAATAGCAAATTTTAAATGCGAATATAGAGTAATATATATTTGTTAAAATGAATATTCGTCTATTTTTTTTTCATCTGAACCCATTACCTGCCTGCTTCTTGCTTGTGGGCTAATGTGAGAAGGCTGCAATATCTAGTGAATTAGAATATTATTCATTATTTAATATAGTTTATGTTATGCGAAGAAACTTCAATTGAATATGTTGAATATGCGCATTATTCGAATTGCGTAAGGGCGTTAAGCAACTTTTCTATTGGGTTGGCTTGGTAGAATTGTCGAATATGTAGAATATAGCTCTATATTTGTAAATTATGAATATAGCGCTATATTCTACATATTCGACGAGTTTACTTAGCCAGCTACCCAATCGGAAAGTTGCTTAACGCCTTTATGTGCTGATTAACGCGCATATTTAATTGAAGATTTTTCGCATAACAAACTATATTAAATAATGAAGAAAATTCTAAATCAGTAATGACTCATTACTAATTTAGAATATTCTTCATTATTTCATATAGTTTATGTTATGCAAAAAGCGGTAATTAAATATGCGCCTTAATCGAATCACGTAAGGGCGTTAAGCAACTTTCCTATTGGGCTGGCTTGGCTTGGTAGAATTGTCGAATATGTAGAATATAGCGCTATATTCGTAATTGGTCCTGTTATATTTAGCAGCAGTATCATGGACATCCGGGCTAAGGAAGGGACAGATAGTACAGGGAGAGAAAATTGCTGTATTTAATACCAAAAGCTTTTCAAAGAACTCCTTTTAAGGGCTACTGTGTGTGTTTGACAGCAGCAAAATATTTTTATTTTATAACTATTAGTGACATATACTGTACATCATCCGCAGACTGACTCTTTAATAATCTGGGTCACATTTAGTGTCCATAATCTGTGGTGTTCTCTGTAACCAATACTGTACTGCATCATAAAACACTGTCTGTATTACAATTTCCAATAATCTGGGCATAATATAGTGTCCAAAATCTGTGGTGTTCTACAACCTATACTGTCCTGCATCAGAAAACATTGTCAGTATTACAAATTCCAATAATCTGGGCCTAATGAAGTGTCCAAAATCTGTTAGTTTTTGTAACCAATACTGAACTGCATCTAAAAACACTGTCTATATTACAGCTTCAATTAATCGGGCCTAGTGTAGTGTCCAAAATCTGTTGGTTTTAAGCTGAATACTGAAGTCTGGTACCAGGGGTACCAATAACAGGGAAAGAAATGAATATTCCTAACAGTATCCAATACTGAACTGCATCTAACTACACTGTCTATATTACAACTTCCATTAATCTGGGGCTAGTGTAGTGTCCAAAATCTGTGGTGTTCTGTAACCAATACTATCCTGCATCAGAAAACTGTGTCTTTAGCGGACAGTAAAACAATCTGTGCCACATCTACAGACAGAACCATTAATATGAAGAAGGCAAGCACTAAGGGATGGAGAAGTAAGCATGATGCTGATTGTGCAAGCAGAGGCCGTGAAACTGTGCCTGCTGCCAGTGCACCAGAAAAATAAATAAATCCACCTTACCCTGGCTTCATGTCCAACTTAGCTGGGCGGCGCAGGACAACACTGTCCAAGTCGGACCAGTGCGAAGAGGTGGTCTGTTGGATTGCTGAGGATAATGCTTCCAGTTGGTTAAGCACCACCCTCTCTTCCACTAAGTCCAGTCTCTGTAGCCAAGAGCCTGGTAAACTGAATCCTCACACTGATCCTCCATTCTCCCACCATGTCGAATCTGGCCAAACAAGTTATCCCACACTCGGATATTAACATGACCTCTTTTCATCGGCAGTACTTGGTTTGGGTCTGTTGCGAAGCACTCTTGAAGAGGTACCGAAGATATTGTGCCCTGATTCCCAACCTCTTGAGCCTTCACTGTCTCAAGAAGATGACTGTGGTAAACTGCAATCATTCGTTCACGAGGTAGATGATGAGGAAACACAGTTGACCTAACCACAACCTCAGTGATTCACAAGTCAGGAGGATGAGCAGAGTGAGGAAGTGGAAGAGGAGGTGGTGGACGATGAGGTCACTGACCCAACATGGGAAGATGAAAAGCCGAGCGAGGACAGCAGTATAGAGGGTGAGGGATCTGCAGCACCCCAGCAGTCTGGAAAAGGGAGTGGGGTTGCAAAGGGAGATGTCGGCCTACACCAAACAGGCCCGCAACCGTTACACTGAGCACCCCCATGCGTAAATCTACCTTGCCAAGGGTAGGTGTTCTGCAGTATGGTGCTTTTTTGAGGAGAGTGCAGATGACAAAAGTTTGCAACATGTGCCATACCAAAATGACCCGGGTGTGAACACTAGCAACCTCACCACCAACAGCATGGTCCACCACATGACATCCAAGCACTCCTTATCAGTGGGCTGAACGCCTGGGTCCACAATCTGGGTCTGCGGGTCACACCACTGCTTCCTCTTCCCCTGTGTTATGCACTGCTGGCCAATTGCCTGTTGAAGGCGCAGGCCTGGACGCCCTCACCCTGCACCTGGACCTTTGCATAAACCGGTCAGCAACAACATCCACTTCTCTGTCCCAATGGAGCGCTCAAATGTCGATAACACAGGCACATGAACGCATAGCGCAAATACCCACCCACGGGCCATAGCACTGAATGCGCAACTTTCGATATTACTGGCCCTTGAAATGCCATTGCCATTTTGGCTTGTGGACACTGAGGCCTTCCGCAGCCTGATATCAGCGGCCGTCCTCGGTACGCAGTCCCCAGCCGCCACTATTTTTTCACGGCGTGCCATGCACGCCTTACACCAGCATGTGTTCCAGAACATCACCTGTGCCCTGACCAACGCCTTTACTGGGAAGGCCCACTTCCCCACTGACACATGGACAAGTGCTGGTGGCCAGGGACGTACCTTTCCTTGACCACACACTGGGTGAATGTTGTGGAGGCCGGGAGTGAGTTGTACTCTGGGATGGCACAGGTGCTACCCATGCCCAGGATTGCGGGTCCCACGTCCATCAGGGTCTCCACCAGCAGCTATGTTACTGGCTCCAACTCCTACTTCTCCTCCGCCGCCTCCTTCTCCACTTCCACCTCCAGCAGCAGTCAACCATCACTCGCTAGCTGGAAGAAGTGTAGCACTGCTGTGGGTATGCGTCAACAGGCCGTGCTGAAGCTGATCTGCTGTGGGTAAGCTGACAAACCGCACACCGCCACAGAACTATGGCAGGGTATAAGAGACCAGACCGAGCTGTGGCTCTCGCCACTTAATCTACAACTAGGCATGGTTGTGTCTGACAATGGCCATAACTTGGTGGCAGCTTTGGAGCTCGGCAAACTGACACACATCCCATGCCTCACCCATGTCTTAAACTTAGTGGTTCAGCTCTTTATAAAAACTACCCCAATTTGACAGAGCTACTAGTGAAGACGCGCCGTGTGTGTGCCCATTTCCGCAAGTTGTCCACAGCTTCAGCCAGTCTGTCAACGCTGAAGCAGCGCTTGGGGCTTCCAGCTCACCGACTGTTGTGCGACATGAGCACGTGCTGGAACTCTACATTCTACATGTTGGCCAGACTTTGTAAGCAGCAGAGGGCAGTTGTGGAATACCAGCTGCAACATGTTCATCGCCTTTCCAGTCAACTGCCACTATTCACAAGCGAGGAGTGGGCATTGATGTCAGAACTCTGAGGTTTTAAAAACTTTGATGAATCCACACAGATGGTTAATGGCGATAACATTATTATCAGTGTAACCATCCCACTACTGTGTCTACTCAAACGATCGCTGATCACAATTAAGGAGGATGCTTTGAATGTGGCAGACCAGGAAATGGGGAGAACATTACACAGGGTGATGGCCAGACCACCCACAGTTCATCTTCTCAGGGCGAATTGGACCATGAAGAGGAGGAGGAGGATCTGGAGACAGTTGCCTCTGCTACAGAGGGTAGTACCCATGGAACTTTAATTCCATCTGTTCAGCGTGGATGGGCAGAAGAGGAGGATGAGGAGATGGAGAGTCATCCTGATGTCGACATCGACGTCTTGCCTGTTGGTACTTTGGCACACATTGCTGACTTCATGTTAGGATGCCTTTCCCGCGACCCTCTCGTTATACGCATTTTAGATAAGATGGATTACTGGCTGTTCACCCTTCTCGACCCCTGCTACAAAGAGAACTTCTCATCTCTTATTCCTGTGGTGGAGAGGATGAGTAAAACGGTGCAATACCAGAAGGTACTTGTTGACAGATTGCTTCCAAATTTTCCATCTGACAATGCGGCCGACAGAGTCCGTAGGAGACAAGGGGACCACACAGCCAAGAAAAGCAGGGCAACACTCTCCAAGGCCTGGGACACTTTCATCACACCCCGCCAGCCCTTAAGCCTAGTGGTACAAGGAGGGAAAAGTTTTGGAAGATGGTGAAGGAATACATAGCAGACAGTGTCAGCGTCCTAAATGATCCCTCAGTGCCTTACAACTATAGGGTGTCGTAGCTGGACATATGTCACAAACTTGCGCTCTACGCCTTGGAGGTGCTGGCCTACCCTGCCACCAGCTTTTTGTCTAAGCGGGTATTTTGTGCTGCTGGTGGCATTATAACAGATACGCGTATCCGCTTGTCCACTGGCAATGCTGACAGGTTGACTCAGATAAAAATGAACAAGGCCTGGATTGCCCCTGACTTCTCAACTCCACCAGAAGAGAGCTGAGCTGATGATGAATATAAAGGCAATGTCAATCTGTTATTTATAATGTACTCAATCTACTGTAGTGTATTCCCATGCACCTTTTCCACCACAAAAAAAAAAAAGAGTATATGGTTGAATCTTGTTTTCTCCTCCTCCTCCTCTAGATTGTATACATTCCCTCCACTCTCATTTTTTTATAGGGTCAGCTCAACTGCAGGCCCCCAACTCAATTTTTTTATAGTGTCAGCTAAACAGCACTTGCATATAATGTTTTAGAGCGTCAGCTGTACAGCATGCACTCACATATAATGTTTTAGAGCATCATTTGAACAGCCTGCACTAGCATATAATGTTTTAGAGCATCAGCTGAACAGCATGCACTTGCATATAATGTTTTGGAGCGTCAGCTCACCTGCAGGCACTAGCATATAATGTTTTAGAGCGTCAGCTCACCAGCAGGCCCTCGCCCTTATTGTTTTAGAGGGTCAGCTCAGCAGCAGGCCTTTTGCCCCTAATGTTTTACAGGGTCAACAGCAGGCCCTTGCTCCAAATGTTTTTCATGGTCACCAGCAGGCCACCAATCATAATTTTTCAGGGGTGTGTATGATGCCCTCCTTTATGTGTAATAAAGGGTGTATTGTAGTGCCAATTCCTTGCAATTTTTGGCAGCCCTTTCACTTAGTGCATAGGCTTTATGAGTGTAGGAGTCCCACTACCTGAACGATTGTACCACAATGTGAATGAGGCCCTCCTTTATGTGATATACAGGCTGTTTCGGAGTGCCTCTTGCTTAGAATTTTTGGCAGCACTTGCACTTTATATACAATTGAATATACAGGAAAGAATGTTTGCTAACAATTTTTCCTGTGAAGTAGATTTTTATTTATTTTTTTTTGGGGGGGGCGGTTGTGCGTATTTTTATCAGTCTGTAAAAGTGCCGTACAACTAGGGACAACATGGTTCCCAGCAGCAACCTGGGAGTCCAAGGTGCATCCAGACATCATCTCCATGGTGTTTCCGATCCATTTCGGTGGTGTTTCTGTCACTTTATGACCTTTTTCCAATGGACCAGGCACCCTTCCCTCTTCCAGAGCAGGGGGTGCCTGGTTGTCTACTATTGACTTCCATTATACTCGGGTGCTCGGTCGAGCACACGAATATAGCAATGTGTTCGGGCCAAACACCCAAACACCCGAATACTTTGGTGCTCGATCATCACTGGTGTGTATATACTACGCTTATTTTAATTAAACCAGGCCAAAATGCGCTTTCAACAGAAGTTACTGCAGCAGTGTGTATATATTACGCTTTTTTTGTGAAACAAGGCCACTATGCGCTTTCACCAGAAATTACTGCAACAGAGCAGTGTGTATATATTACGCTTTTTTACTGAAACAAGCTGAATATGCGCTTTCAACAGAAATTACTGCAACTGTGTGGTGGGTATATATTACTCTTTTTAAGTGAAACAAGCCCAATATGCGCCTTCACCAGAAATTACTGCAACAAAGCAGTGTGTATATATTAAGCTTATTTTAAATAAACCAGGCCAAAATGCACTTTCAACAGAAATTACTGCAACAGAGCACTGTGTATATATTACGTTTTTTTGTAAAACAAAGCCACTATGCGCTTTCACCAGAAATTACTGCAACAGAGCAGTGTGTATATATTACACTTTTTTACTGAAACAAGCTGAATATGCGCTTCAACAGAAATTACTGCAACTGTGTGGTGGGTATATATTACTCTTTTTAAGTGAAACAAGCCCAATATGCGCCTTCACTCAGAAATTACTGCAACAAAGCAGTGTGTATATATTAAGCTTATTTTAATTAAACCAGGCCAAAATGCGCTTTCATCAGAAATTACTGCAACAGAGCAGTGTGCATATATTACTTTTTTTTAGTGAAACAAGGCCAATATATGCTTTCTACCAGAAATTACTGCTAATTATTTTTGTGTGAATATATTTCTTATATTGTATTGAAATAGGCCATTAAATGATATCAGTGCAGTTAACAACAAAAGTGATCGGGCGATATATTTATCTTTTTTTACATTTATAAAAGCCACTAAAGGCATTTCAACAGAGCACTTGCACCCCAAAACTAATTGCTTGAATGACAGAGACTGGTATTATGAGACTATCTGGACATGTCTATCCCTGACTGTGAAATGATCCCTCCTGTCACTGTCCTTTCCCTGCACTTGTAAATCGCTAGTTTTCACAATGAGGAATTTACTTCTAATTCTCCCTACTAGCATCTGCACATCTATCCCTGACTGTGAAATGATTCCTCCTCTCACCGTCGTTTACTAGGGTTGAGCGAACCTGAACTGTATAGTTCGGCACCGAATTTTGGGGTGTTTAGTACACGAACCCGAACAGTTACGTAAAAGTTCGGGTTAGGGTTCGGTGTTCAGAGATTTCTATGGCGCATTTTGAAAGCCTGCAAAGCAGCCTATCAACAAGCCGCCATACTACTCTCCCAATAAGCCATCACAGCCATGACTACTATTGGCATGTCTGTGATTGGTCAAGTGCAGCATGTGACCCAGCCTCTATTTAAGCTGGAGTCACGTAGAGCCGCATGTCACTGTGCTCTGATTAGTGTAGGGATAGGATGCAGCTGCTGTGAGTTTTTAGGCTGCACAGAGCGTTTTTCTGTCACTTTTTTCAGGGGTGATCGGCGGCCATTTTGTGTCTTGTGGTGCACCAGCACAAGCTGCCACCAAGTCCATCAATCTATCAATACTAGGTTTTTTTTTGCTATATCCTACATCAGGGGCTTGGCTGTGCTTATTGTCACACCTAGAAATTCAGGATAGAAGTGTCTATATTTTATTGAGGGGTGAAATTCACTAGGCAAAATAGCAATCCCCTAAATCTGGTGTTCCAGCTGGGGCTAGCCAAGTGTAATAATGTCTGCTGTCTGGCAAAGGATAGATTTTGTTCTGGGGTGAAATTCAATTGCCAAAATAGCAATACCCTAAATCTGGTGTTCCAGCTGTGGCTGGCTAAGTTTATTACTGTCCGTCAAGGGATAGATTGTGTTCTGGGGTAAAATTCAATTGCTAAAATAGCAATCACCTAAATCTGGTGTTCCACCTGTGGCTGGCTAACTTTAATACTGTCCGGCAAAGGATAGATTTTTCTGGGGTGAAATTCAATTGCCAAAGTGGCAATACCGTGAAATCAGTGGTTTCAGCTGTGGCTGTCCAAGTTTCATATAGTGTCCGGCAAAGGATAGATATTTTTCTGGGGCAATATTCAATTGCCAAAATATCAATCCCCTAAATCTGGTGTTCCAGCTATGGCTGGCCAAGTTTAATAGTGTCCGTAAAAGGATAGATTTTGTTCTGGGGTGAAATTCACCTGCCAAAATAGCAATCCCTCAAATCTGGTGTTCCAGCTATGGCTGGCCAAGTTTAATAGTGTCCGGCAAAGGACAGATATTGTTCTGGGGTGAAATTCAGCTGCCAAAATAGCAATACCGTAAATCAGTGGTTTCAGCTGTGGCTGGCCAAGTTTAATAGTGTCCTGCAAAGGATATTTTTTTTCTGGGTGAAATTCAATTGCCAAAATAGCAATACCATAAATCAGTGGTTTCAGCTGTTGCAGGCCTAGTTCAAATCTGTCTGTAACAGGGTATATTTTTTCTGGGGTGAAATTCAATTGCCAAAATAGGAATCCCCTAAATCTGGTGTCCTAGCTGTGGCTGGCAAAGTATCATAATGTCCGGCAAATGATATATTTTGTTCCGGGTGAAATTCAATTGCCAAAATAGCAATACCATAAATCAGTGGTTTCAGCTGTGGCTGGTCAAGTTTAATAGTATGCTTCAAAGGATAGATTTTTTTCTGGTGTGAAATTCACTTTTCAATATAGCAATACCCTGAATCTGGTGTTCCAGCTGTTGCAGTCCAAGTGTTAATCTGTCCGTAAAGGGTATATTACACTCAAGGTGTATATACAAGTGCTGAGAGGGTCATCCTCAATAACTTCACACGCTCCGTGCATATCCCATTGTATTTCTGTCCGTTAAAGGGTATATTACACAAAGTGTTAAAATACAATTGCTGAAGGCATAATCCTACATATTTTTCACATGCTACTATGCATCTCCAAGTGTTCTCTGCTGTGGGACCTCTCCTCTGTCTTGGTGCTGGGGCCTAAATAACTGAAAGTGGCCTTCTCCAGTGGTGGGTGATATGGACGCATGATTCTCTGCTGTGGGACCTCTCTCCTCTGTCTGGGTGCTGGGGCCTAAATAGCTGAAAGTGGCCTTCTCCAGTGGTGGGTGATATGACGCCTTATTCCTTGCTGTGGGACCTCTCTCCTCTGTCTGGGTGCTGGGGCCTAAATAACTGAAAGTGGCCTTCTCCAGTGGTGGGTGATATGACGCGTGATTCTCTGCTATGGGACCTCTCTCCAATTGATATTGGTTAATTTTTTATTTATTTTATTTTAATTCATTTCCCTATCCACATGTGTTTGCAGGGCATTTACTTACATTTTGCTGACTTTTGCAGCCCTCTAGCCCTATCCTGGACTATTTTACAGCCTTTTTAGTGCCCAAAAGTTCGGGTCCCAATTGACTTCAATGGGGTTCGGATCGGGATAAAGTTCGGATCCCAAACTCAAACATTTTTGGGAAGTTCGGCAGAACTTCTGAACCCGAACATCCAGGTCTTCGCTCAACTCTACTGGCTGGACAATTGTGTTCCAGGCCAGGGACTATGTGGGTGCAGGAACGCACCCTTGAGCCACTTGGATGTCACTGGCCTTAAATTAATGATAAAGTGTTTATATAGTTTTGTTTGTTTATATAGTAAGTTTAGCTGCATTTTAGTTATTTTAATATGTTTTTAAGAAAATTTGTAAGTAGTTTGTTAATGGTTTGAGTGAAAGGGGGTGGGGTGTTGTGTTTGTTCGATTAACTGAATTGATTTTCACTGTCTGGTGTTTAGGAATTTATGCACCCCAAATTCAGCACATGTGGCAGGCAGGGATGTGCGTCAAACCGGCTAGGCCCAGACCTGCTAGTATATTTTGCCCATTAGCGCACAACACCAGGCCGGGCTGGAGGCTCAGTGGCACCAACCAATGATCGGGTCTGTTGTTCCATGCCTGTCCACAGCTCCTGCACGGTGCATGGTTTGTCCCACAAACACACAAGTTTTAAAACAACCTGCTGTCGTTTCCCTGGCTGTTCTGCTGTAGGTGGTGAAGGTGTTACGCTGAGCAGATGAGGAGGTGGTAGAGGAGGAGGAATCTGAGTAGGAGGAGGAGGTAACAGTATACAAAGAGAAATGCCCAGCAATCCTCGGGGCGGAAGGACATTTGCAAAATGCTATACGCCTCTGGGCCAGCCGCTACATTTACCCACTGTGTTGTTGGTTATGTGGACGTGGCCACAGATAGCGTTACGCAGTGCACAATTGATTTTGTCCGCCAC
The DNA here is from genome assembly GCA_033119425.1 of Bufotes viridis. NCBI lineage: Eukaryota > Metazoa > Chordata > Amphibia > Anura > Bufonidae > Bufotes > Bufotes viridis. The sequence continues at coordinate 28,980 of JAKVIS010000412.1, forward strand.
TTGATTGTGCAGGAAGGGATGGCTCACCTGCAAAAGTAGCGGCGGCTGGGATACTTGTACTGTGGGACAGCCACCGCCATAAAGTTTTTAAAACTGTCCACCAGACAGAATGACAGCATTTCAAAGGACCTGGAAGATTGAAATAAGGCATTCAGAGCCATAGGTAGGGGTAGCTCCTGTTTCTATTTCTCTCCAGTGTTTGGGAGAAGGACAGCTGATAGCTGAACACTTCCATGGGATTTGGTGGAGATGCTTGGTGACAATGACAGATGTGGTGGCGTTGCTGCCACATCCTCTGTTTGCTGGGTCACAGGTGCCACTGTCACTCACTTGGGCTCAAGTTTAGAATGTTTATTATTTTTCTGTATTTTATTTTATTTTAAGTAATTTCCCTCTCCACATATGTTTCGAGGGCATTTACCTACAATTTGCTGCCTTTTGCAGCCCACTAGCCCTTTCCAGGGCTATTTACAGCCATTTAAGTGCCCAAAAGGTCGGGTCCTCATTGACTTCAATGGGGTTCGGGGTCAAGTTCTGGTCGAGTTCATTGGAAGGCAGCCAATCAACAAGCGCTTAACTAGTGTGCCCTTAGATGCCATCACAGCCATGCCTACTAATTTGCCAAGTGTAGCATGTGACCCAGCCTCAATATAAGCTGGAGTCACGTAGCACCACACGTCACTCTGCTCTTACTAGTGTAGGGATAGGATGTTGCTGCTGTGAGGGAGAGATTTGGAATCAATTCTGGTCTGGTGTACTTGGTGTTAAATCTGCAAACTACAACGATTATTTTTGTGGGAGCTCTGCTACATTATTTTACCCATGAGCCCAGTGACACAGAAAAATAAGTTTTATCCGTCTGTTAGGTGGGTGTCGGCGGCATTTTGTACAAGTGTAGTGCACTTACACCTGTATATTTGCCAGGGACAATAATTTCATCCTGTTCTTTTAGTTCAGTGGGCCACATATACCCATTTTTAAGTGCACCTGCACTGCATATGTGCGTATAGCAGACAGGGTAATCATTTTCAAAAATTCATCTGTTCCATTGTTGGGTGACATTAACCAGTTTTGCCATATAGAAAACCCCTGCTCTGCATAGGTGACAGGGACCTATATTTCTAAAAACCCTCTGTTACATTGGTGGGTGACTTAACAACATTTTTGCCGTATACAAACTCCTGCTCTGCATAGATGACAGGGACCTATATTATTAAAAATACTCAGTTACATTGGTGGGTGACATTTTTCGATTTTTGCCATATACAAACCCCTGCTCTGTATTGCTGACAGGGAACTAAATTGAGTAAAAACATTTGTTAAAGTACATTTATGGCCTGCACTGCATTTCTGAGGATGAAATTTAATCAGTAAATCCAGCTTTTAGATTGTGGGTGGACATTATCAGTACAGACATTCACAAGTGGCTTGGAGGGTCTGTTCCTGCTGCACTGCATACCTGACTGGGAAATATATTCTGTAAATTTGGCGGCATTTAGATTGTTGGGTGAGGTATACCCCTCTTTTCTTTCAAAGTACCCTTCACTACATACATGACTGGGAAATATATTCTGTAAATTTGGCGGCGTTTAGATTGTTGGGTGCTGTAGTTATATGCTGTAAATGTCCAAGATGTGTCCATGATAAATCTGTAGCGTGGGGGCCCCGTGTGGCTTCTATACACTTTCAAAAATCCTTTAGCGGGGCAAATATGATGCCAGATTATGGAAATGCTCCATGACCCCTTTTTTTCTTTCAAACTACTGTATTCTGTAAATTCGATTGTTAAATTTTGTAAATTAGATTGTTAGGTGATCTATAACCCGTTTTTCTTTCAAAGTACCCCTACATTGCATACCTGACTGGGAAATATATTCTGTAAATTCGGCGGTGTTTAGATTGCGGGGTGATCTGTATCTCTTTTTTCTTTCAAGCTACCACTGCACTGCATACCCGACTGGGAAATATGTTCTGTAAATTCGGTGGCGTTTTGATTGCTGGGTGATCTGTACCCTTTTTTCTTTCAAAGTACCCCTGCACTGCATACCTGACTGGGAAATATATTCTGTAAGTTTGGCGGCGTTTAGATTGTTAGGTAATCTATAATCCTTTTTTTCTTTCAAAGTACCCCTGCACTGCATACCTGACTGGAAAATATATTTTGTAAGTTTGACGGTGTTTAGATTGTTAGGTGATCTATAACCCTTTTTTCTTTCAAAGTACCCCTACATTGCATACCTGACTGGGAAATATATTCTGTAAATTCGGCGGTGTTTAGATTGCGGGGTGATCTGTATCCCTTTTTTCTTTCAAACTACCACTGCACTGCATACCCGACTGGGAAATATGTTCTGTAAATTCGGTGGCGTTTTGATTGCTGGGTGATCTGTACCCCTATTTTCTTTCAAAGTACCCCTGCACTGCATACCTGACTGGAAAATATATTTTGTAAGTTTGACGGTGTTTAGATTGTTGGGTGATCTATAACACTTTTTTCTTTCAAAGTAAACCTGCACTGCATACCTGACTTGGAAATATATTTAGTAAATTAGGTGGGTTTTGTGAAAAGTATAGCCACACTTGGCTGATCAACCACGGTTTAGGTGAAGTTAAATTATAGGTGATCACTAGAGTTGAGCGAACACCTGGATGTTCGGGTTCGAGAAGTTCGGCCGAACTTCCCGAAAATGTTCGGGTTCGGGATCCGAACTCGACCGAACCCGAACCCCATTGAAGTCACTTTTTGGCACTAAAAAGGCTGTAAAATAGTCCAGGATAGGGCTAGAGGGCTGCAAAAGGCAGCAAAAATATAGGTAAATGCCCTGCAAACAAATGGAGATAGGAAAATGAATTAAAATAAAATAAAATAATAAATTTGGAGAGAGGTCCCATAGCAGAGAATCTTGCATCATATCACCCACCACTCGAGAAGGCCACTTTGAGTTATTTAGGCCCCAGCACCCACACAGAGGAGAGGTCCCACAGCAAGGAATAAGGCGTCATATCACCCACCACTGGAGAAGGCCACTTTCAGTTATTTCGGCCCCAGCACCCAGACAGAGCAGAGAGGTCCCACAGCAGAGAATCATGTGTCATATTACCCACCACTGGAGAAGGCCACTTTCAGTTATTTAGGCCCCAGCACCCAGACAGAGGAGAGAGGTCCCACAGCAGAGAATCATGCGTCATATTACCCACCACTGGAGAAGGCCACTTTCAGTTATTTAGGCCCCAGGACCCAGACAAAGGAGAGAGGTCCCATAGCAGAGAATCAATCAAGCTTCATATCACCCACCACTGGAAAAGGCCACATCCAGATATTTAGCCCACGGCACCCAGACAGAGGAGAGAGGTCGCATGGCAGAGGTTCAGGCTTCATGTCACCCACCATTGTAACAGGCCACTTTCAGTTATTTAGCCCCGGCGCCCAGATTGAGGAGAGGTTCATTCAACTTTGGGTTGCACCGCAAGATCATGGTAAAGTTAAAAAATGAGGATTCAATAAAGAAGTGCCCCGGAGTACAAGAATACATGGTTAAGGGTGAGTCAGTTATAAATGTCTATTCTGCACAAGGGAGGGACAGATCCGGTGGGATCCATGCCTGGTTAATTTTTATGAACGTCAGCTTGTCCACGTTGGCTGTAATGACGCCCCTGCCGTGCTGAATACACGTTCAGACAAAACGCTGGCCACCGGGCAGGCCAGCACCTCCAAGGCATAAAATGCTAACTCTGGCCACGTGGACAATTTGGAGACCCAGAATTTGAATGGGGCTGAACCATAAATTAGTACGTGGAGGGGTGTGCAGACGTACTGTTCAAACATGTTAGTGAAATTTTGCCTCCTGCTAACGCCGTTCCGTATCAGGTGGTGGTGTAGTTAGCTATGGCGTAGAGATAAAACTTTTCCCCATTTCTGCCATGCTAATCCTGCCCTCAGAGGAGCTGTCCATGAAACAGCTGCGTTGGCGACCTCTTGCTCCTCCTCTGCTTTCGCCTTGGGCTTCCACATGTTCCCCTGTGACATTTGGGAATGCTCTCAGGAGCGCGTCTACCAACGTGCGCTTGTACTCGCACATCTTCCTATTATGCTCCAGTGCAGGAAGTAAGGTGGGCACATTGTCTTTGTACCGGGATCCAGCAGGGTGGCAACCCAGTAGTCCGCACACGTTAAAATGTGGGCAACTCTGCTGTCATTGCGCAGGCATTGCAGCATGTAGTCACTCATGTGTGTCAGGCTCCCCAGAGGTAAGGACAAGCTGTCCTCTGTGGGAGGCGTATCATCATCGCCCTCCAGTATACCCTCAGCCACGCACCAGTGATGGGCCTGAGCTGTGTTGGGTGCCACCCCGCTGTGAACCTGCTTCATCCTCATCCTCCTCCTCATCCTCGTCCTCCAGTAGTGGGCCCTGGCTGGCCACATTTGTACCTGGCCTCTGCTGTTGCAAAAACCTCCCTCTTAGGCACTTCTAACAGACTGGCCTGAAAGTGCTAAAAATGAACCCTCATCCTCCTCCTCCTCCTCCTCCTGGGCCACCTCCTCTTCCATCATCGCCTAAGTGTTTTCTCAAGGAGACATAGAAGTGGTATTGTCACGCTGATAACGGTGTCATCGCCACTGGCCATGTTGGTGGAGTACTCGAAACAGCGCAACAGGGCACACAGGTCATTTGTGGTGAAGTGGTGCTGTTCCGCCGAGCGACTCACCCGTGCGTGCTGCATCTGAAACTCCACTATCGCCTGCTGCTGCTCGCACAGTCTGGCCAGCATGTGCAAGGTGGAGTTCCACCTGGTGGGCACATCGTATATGAGGCGGTGACAGGGAAGGCCGAGTTACGCTGTAGCGCAGACAGGCGAGCAGCGTCAGGATGTGAACGCAGGAAGCGCGCACAGACGGCCCGCACTTTATGCAGCAGCTCTGACATGTCGGAGTAGTTGTGAATGAACTTCTGCACCACCAAATTCAACACATGTTCCAGGCAAGGGATGTGCGTCAAACCGGCTAGTCCCAGAGCTGCGACGAGATGTCGCCCATTATCGCACACCACCAGGCCGGGCTTGAGGCCCACCGGCAGAAACCACTCGTCGGTCTGTTGTTCAATACCCGCCACAACTCCTGCGTTTGGGGCCTGTCCCCAAACATATGAGTTTCAGAATGGCCTGCTGACGTTTACCCCGGGCTATGCTGAAGTTGGTGGTGAAGGTGTGTGGCTGACTGGATAAGCTGGTGGAAGCAGATGAGGAGGAAGCCGAGTAGGAGGAGGAGGCTACAGGAGGCAAAGAATTATGCCCTGCGATCCTTGGCAGCGGAAGGACGTGCGCCAAAGAACTCTCCGCCTGGGGCTCAGCCGCCACTACATTTACCCAGTGTGCAGTTAGGGAGATATAGCGTCCCTGGCCGTGCTTACTGGTCCACATATCTGTGGTTTGGTAGACCTTGCCACAGATGGCGTTGTGCAGTGCACACTTGATTTTATCGGATCCTTGGTTGTGCAGGGAAGGCACGGCTCTCTTGGAGAAGTAGTGGCGGCTGGGAGGAACATACTGTGGGACAGCCATGGACATCAGCTGTTTGAAGCTGTCTGTGTCCACCAGCCTGAATGACAGCATTTCAAAGGCCAGTAGTTTAGAAATGCTGGCATTCAGGCCCAGGGCCTCGAGGGTGGCTAGGTGGGAATTTACGCTTTCTCTCCAAGGTTTGTGAGATGGAGAGCTGAACGCTGCCGTGTGACATGGTGGAGATGTTTGGTGACGCAGGTGGTGTTGTTGGTGGCACATTCCTGTTTGGTGGGCGGCAGCAGGGGAGCCAGAGTGAGTTCCTTGCTTTTAAGGTGTTTACTCCACTGCAGTTCATGCTTTGCATGTAGATGCCTGGTCATGCAGGTTGTGCTAAGGTTCATAACGTTAATGCCTCGCTTCAGGCTCTGTTGGCACAGCATGCAAACCACTCGGGTCTTGTCGTCAGCACATTGTTTAAAGAAGTGCCATGCCAGGGAACTCCTTGCAGCTGCCTTTGGGGTGCTCGGTCCCTGGTGGCGGTGGCCAGTAGCAGGCAAACTCTCTTGGAGGCGGCTGTTCTGCTTTTGCCCCCTGCTCCCTCTTTTGCTACGCTGTTGGCTCGATCTCACCACTGCCTCTTCCTCTGAACTATGAAAGTCAGTGGCACGACCTTCATTTCATGTGGGGTCTAGGACTTCATCGTCCCCTGCATCGTCTTCCACACAGTCTTCCTCCCTGACCTCCTGTTCGGTCTGCACACTGCAGAAAGATGCAGCAGTTAGCACTTGAGTTTCGTCATCATCAGAGACGTGCGGACTGCGATGAAATGGTATTCCCATGTCCTCATCATCAGGAAACATCAGTGGTTGTGCATCAGTGCATTCTATGTCTTCCACCACTGGGGAAGGGCTAGGTGGATTCCCTTGGGAAACCCTGCCAGCAGAGTCTTCAAACAGCATAAGAGACTGCTGCATAACTTGAGGCTCAGACAGTTTCCTGATATGCATGGAAGTGATGCAACAGACTGATGGGCTTGGTTTTCAGGCGCCACCTGTGTGCTTTCTGCAGAAGACTGGGTGGGAGATAATGTTGTGAACGTGCTGGATCCACTGTCAGCCACCCAATTGACTAGCGCCTGTACTTGCTCAGGCCTTACCATCCTTAGAATGGCATTGGGCCCCAATATCGCTGTCAATTCTGGCGGGTACTGGAACCTGTGGTAGTTGGTTCACTAGGACGTGTGGCTGTGGCAGAATGGCCACGTCCTCTCCCAGCACCACTAACACCACCACGAGGGTCCACTAACACCACCACGATCGCGTCCGCGTCCCTTACTAGTTGTTTTACTCGTTGTTATTGTTCACCAAGCACCTCAATAAGAAAAAAATATTTGGCCCAATGTATTGATTTCAAATTCAGGCCTTTTTTTTTTTTTTTTTTACATTCACCTAACACTATCTGCCTATTTATTTATGTACCATATTACACTAATCCAGTCAAAGCAGTAACCACTGATTTATGGGAATATCAATGGTAGTGCTAGTATTTAGGCTCTGGTTGAAATGTATCCTTTTATGGACAGATTTACACTTCGAGATCCACAGTAGCGTGTGAAAAAAATATGTAGGATTATGCCTTCAGCAATTGTATTTTAACACTTTGTGTAATATACCCTTTAACGGACAGAAATACAATGGTAGATGCACGGTAGCGTGTGAAGTTATTGAGGATGACCCTCTTAGCACTTGTATATACACCTTGAGTGTAATATACCGTTTACGTACTGATTAACACTTGGCATACAACAGCTGGAACACCAGATTCAGGGTATTGCTATTTTGGCAATTGAATTTCACCCCAGAACAAAATATATCCTTTGCCGGATGCTATTAAACTTGGCCAGCCACAGCTGAAACCACTGAGTTATGGTATTGCTATTTTGGCAATATATTTTCACCCCAGAACAAAATCTATCCTTTGATGGATACTATTAAACTTGGCCAGTCACAGCTGGAACACCAGATTCAGGGTATTGCTATTTTGGCAATTAAATTTCACCCCAGAAAAAAATATACCCATTTACGGACAGATGTAAAATAGGCCTGCAACAGCTGGAACACTAGATTCAGGGTATTGCTATTTTGTCAATTAAATTTCACCCTAGAATAAAATATACCCTGTTACATACAGATTTAAACTAGGCCTGCAACAGCTGGAACACCAGATTCAGGGTATTGGTATTTTGGCAATTGAATTTCACCCCAGAAAAACATATACGCTGTTACGGACAGATTTAAACTAGGCCTGTAACAGCTGGAACACCAGATTCAGGGTATTGCTATTTTGGCAATTGAATTTTACCCCAGAACAAAATATATCCTTTGCAGGACACTATTTAACTTGGCCAGCCACAGCGGAAACCACTGATTTATGGTATTGCTATTTTGGCAATTGAATTTCACCCCAGAACAAAATATGTCCTTTGCAGGACACTATTATACTTTGCCAGCCACTGCTTGGACACCAGATTTAGGGGATTGCTATTTTGGCAATTGAATTTAACCCCTTAATAAAATATAGGAATTTCTATCCTGAGTTTCTAGGGGTGACAATAAGCACAGCCAAGCCCCTGATGTAGGATATAGCAAAAAAATAAAATAATAGTATTGATTGATTGATTGACTTGGTGTCAGCTTGTGCTGGTGCACCACAAGTCACAAAATGGCCTTCGATCACCCCAGAAAAACGCTCTGTGCAGCCTAAAAACCATTGAGCAATTAACTAGCAGAAGTTGAATGATTCACAGCTGTAGATCGATCACTTCATTAAGGGTTTTGCTGACTTTTCACTGCCTAATCTCGCCCTCACAGCAGCTGCGTCCTCTCCCTACACTAGTAAGAGCAGTGTGACGTGCGGCGCTACGTGACTCCAGCTTAAATAGAGGCTGGGTCACATGCTGCACTTGGCCAATCACAGCCATGCCATTAGTAGGCATGGCTGTTATGGCTTCTTAGGGCAAGAAGTAAAACGCTAGCTCATTGGCTGCTGTGCAGCTCTTCAGAAAGTGGGAAGAAATCACTGTACAACGGACCCGAACCCGAACTTTTTGGAAAATGTTCGGGTCCATTTCCGAACACCCCAAAATTCGGTACGAACCCAAACTATGCTCGAACTGTTCGCTCAACACTAGTGATCACTGATTTAAAACATAGCTTTTAATAATTTACACTAAAAGGTGGACCCTTAAATATTCGATAAACAAACCAAAGGAAAAATGGTCGACAGAGCTTAAAGGATAATATCAATACAGACAACATTCAAGGAAACAAGTGCGCTGGCGGCACCCAGATAACAAAAACCGTTGTCCTACCACTCCATTGACCCGGTGCAGGATACAACTGGTTGTTGATGCATAGGGGCATCTCTCTTGATGGAAAATAGTTGATAGCAGGGGAGGGAGCAGAGCGGGGTATATTCTAGCCCTACGGTAACCCTGTGGTGGACGTGGATGTCTGACCCTAAATTCTAAATAAAGGAGCAGCCTGACCTCAGGGCACTCGTCCTTAAAAGAGCTACCCCGTCTGGAACCTCTCCCTGTGTACTAGGCCCTAATATGGCCCTTGACCTACTCGTGCTCCCTACATGCATATTTCATGTTTCCAATATGAAACAATCATCAGGGGAAATACGTAGGTTAAATCGTATGTTAAGTCTCAAGAGGTCCCAATAGGCATATAGATACAAACATGCTATCTATCAGGATATTTCAAGAGAATCTAGGTCAGAAAGACCTCCTCACCCAATCTGCAAAAGCTCAATGGTACTGCTGATAAGGCTCTGGATTACGGCCTTCAGAATTTTAGCTTAACAGAGGGTGGAGGGTCATGGGATAGGGAGCATAGATAGCTGCTCACAAATCCCCCATAATGCGGGGCTGGTTTTACCGCGGGCGATGTTGCTCATTTCCAACCAGTAACGCCGGCATTTAAATGCCTTGTGGCGCGAAACATGGGGCCTCCACTGCGTCGCATTTAACGTCATTGCGCTGTATCGCGAGACTATAGAATGTCCGCGCATGCGTAGTGACTCGACTGCTGTGTGAGGCTTTCTCAAAGGACGCAGCTGACGTAAGATGATGTCAGCGCGTCGTCCACACAGATGTAGTGTGCAAGGTATGCATCGTCGTTGCCAGGCAACCAGGGCAAGTTTCTGTCAACGGCAGCGCATAGTCCGATTACACGGACTTACTATGGCATTTCTTGCGGCCAATGAATTAGAATCCTAGATAGGAGAAATAAAAACACATAGCATAGTTTGTTCTTTATATGGGAATGATACTCCCTCTCATCTATAATATTAAATATAAAATATGATATAAGGACGTCAAAAGGGAAGCTAACTAGTGCACATAGATAACTAAAGAGCCTAGCTTGAAAAAGGCACTAAGTATATATGAGGGATTGAGTTAATGGGGAAATACATTACAGATAAATGGATGAACCCCATTGAACTAAATGGTCCTAGATACCGTAAACATTTGTCAGGTACGGCGGAGGGGTCTTGCTTCAGTCAAATGAAGCAGCTGAAGTTAAGCTGCTCGTTAAGCCCTTCAATACTGTGCTACACTCATACACAAGAGATACCACGGACCTCCTCAAAAGGTTGGACGGCATTACTATCGAGAAACATTCATTATTAGCGAGTGTAGATGGGGAAGTATCATTCCCATATAAAAACAAACTATGCTATGTGTTTCTATTTCTTGTAACTAGGATTCTAATTCATTGGCCGCAAGAAATGCCATAGTAAGTCCGTGTAATCGGACTATGCGCCGCCATTGACAGAAACTTGCCCTAGTTGCCTGGCAACGACGATGCATACCTTCGCACACTACATCTGTGCAGACGACGCGCTGACATCATCTTACATCAGCTGCGTCCTTGAGAAGGCCTCACACAGCAGTCGCGTCACTGCACATGCGTGGACCTTCTATAGTCTCACGATACAGCGCAATGACATCAGACACCGCGCGGTGGAGGCCCCATGTTTCATGCCACAAGGCATTTAAATGCCGGCGCTACTGGCTGTATATGCGCAACATCGCCCGCAGTAAAACCAGCCCCGCATTATGGGGGATTTGTGAGCAGCTATCTATGCTCCCTATCCCATGACCCTCCACCCTCTGTTAAGCTAAAATTCTGAAGGCCGTAATCCAGAGCCTTATCAGCAGTACCATTGAGCTTTTACAGATTGGGTTAGGTCTTAGGAGGTCTTTCTGACCTAGATTCTCTTGAAATATCCTGATAGATAGCATGTTTGTATCTACAGTTGTGTTCAAAATTATTCAACCCCCACTGAAATTGAGTGTTTTGGCCAGTTTGACATTGATTTTGATCATTTCAGTCATCTTGTTTACAATTAAATCAAAGAGGCACTTGTAAGTCAGACAAATATAACATAACATTTATAATGAAGTAACCACAAATGTATTTTCTGTGCTCACATCATTATCAGTTTTATTGAACCCCCAAGTGACATTCAATCTAAGTACTTAGTACAACATCCTTTTCCAGTTATAACAGCTTTTAAACATGAAGCATAGCTTGACACAAGTGTCTTGCAGCGATCTACGGGTATCTTCGCCCATTCTTCATGGGCAAAAGCCTCCAGTTCAGTCACATTCTTAGGCTTGCGCGCTGAAACTGCTTTCTTTAAGTCCCACCAGAGGTTCTCAATCGGATTTAAGTCTGGTGACTGCGATGGCCACTTCAAAATGTTCCAGCCTTTAATCTGCAACCATGCTCTAGTGGACTTGGAGGTATGCTTGGGATCATTGTCCTGTTGAAAGGTCCAACGTCTCCCAAGCCTCAGGTTTGTGACGGACTGCATCACATTTTCATCCAATATCTCCTGGTACTGAAGAGAATTCATGGTACCTTTCACACGCTGAAGCTTCCCTGTACCTGTAGAAGCAAAACAGCCCCAAAGCATGATTGACCTCCCGCCATGCTTCACAGTAGGCAAGGTGTTCTTTTCTTCATAGGCCTTGTTCTTTCTCCTCCAAACATAGTGTTGATCCATGGGCCCAAACAGTTCTAATTTTGATTAATCAGTCCACAGAACACTATCCCAAAACTTTTGTGGTTTGTCCACATGACTTTGACAGGACTGGAGGCCTTCATTACGCAGTGTGCGCTTTATTGTCTGAGCTGAAACTTCAGTACCTGCATCTGACAAATCTTTTTCAGTTCCTCAGCAGTCACACGGGGACTTTTCTCCACTTTGCGCTTCAGGTAGCGCACAGCAGTCGAAGTCAGCATCTTCTTTCTGCCACGACCAGGTAGCGTTTAAATAGTGCCCTTTGCCTTGAATTTGGTGTCTCTTGGTATGTTTAACATCTTTGCAATCTTCTTATAGCTATTGCCCTTCCTGTGAAGAGAAATCACCTCTTCTCTTGTCTTCCTGGACCATTCTCTTGACTTCACCATGTTTGTTAACACACCAGTAAATGTCTAGAAGGAGCTGAGTATCACAGTCATTTTAAATCTGCCTAATTGGTGCTTATTATGCTTGATTGCTGCTCCTTGACATTCACAGGTGTTTTCAATACCTGATCGAAAACACTTGAATGAACCTCTGTTCTTAAGAGTAGTAGTCTTTAAGGGGTTGAATAATTGTGTCAATGAAGAAATCACAAAAAAAAAAATTAATACTGTATTACAAAAACAATTGATGTCATTTTAGTTGCATTTGGTTCTTTAAAAAGTCCTTGTAAGATTTCATTCTGAACACAATTACAAATGTACACTAAATTCCTAAAACCCTTTACAGCATTGGGGGTTGAATAATTTTGAACACAACTGTATATGCCTATTGGGACCTCCTGAGACTTAACATACGATTTAACCTACGTATTTCTCATGATGATTGTTTCATATTGGAAACATGAAACGTGCATGTAGGAAGCACGAGTAGGTCAAGGGCCATATCAGGGCTTAGTACACAGGAGAGGTTCCAGACAGGGTAGCTCTTTTAAGGACGAGTGCCCTGTGGTCAGGCTGCTCCTTTATTTAGAATTTAGGGTCAGACATCCACGTCCACCACATGGTTACCGTAGGGCTAGAATATAGCCCGCTCTGCTCCCTCCCCTGCTATCAACTATTTTCCATCAAGGGAGATGCCCCCTGTGCATCAATAACCATTTGTATCCTGCACCGGGTCGACGGTGTGGTAGGACAACGGTTTTTATTATCTGGGTGCCGCTGTGCACTTGTTTCCTTGAATGTTGTCTGTATTGATAGTAAATTAGGTGGCCTTCAGATTGTTGGCTGATCTGTACCCCTTCTTTCTTTCAAAGTATCCCTGCACTGCATAACAGACAGGGAACTTAATTCCTTCGAATTGGCGGTTACATTGTTGCCTGACATAAAGCCTTTTTGTCTGTGAAGCCAAAGGTAGTCACTAACAACAATGTTGTTGTTTTTTTTTTTTTTTTCAAACGGGCTAGACCCCAAAACATTGGGAAATATAATAAAGAAAACAAAGAGTAAGTGCGCTGTAGTATAAGAATGGTTGGGTGAGGCCGGTATACATGTCTGTTCTGCATAAGGAACTAACAAGTCCTGTGGGGTCTATGCCTGGTTCTTTTAATGAACATGAGATTGTCCACGTTGGCTGTGGACAGGCGGCTGCGCTTGTCTGTGATAACGCCCCAGCCATGCTAAACACACGTTCAGACAATACACTGGCTGCCGGGCAGGCCAGGACCTCCAAGTCGTAAGGCGAAAGCTAGTTAAATGCGGCAGACTCGGTGGCGTAGCTAGAAATGACTGGGCCCTACAGCAAATTTTTGAACGGGGCTTGCCTCCCCCATAAATTTTTTGCAACCCCTTCCTTTCATGCCGTCCGCATTCCTGTGGCTACTAAATATCGCTCTTTCAGACCAGGCCCGGCAGCTGTTTTATCCGTTTTCTACACTGTCCAGTATCTGCCACTGTATATAATTTTATTGTATAATACTGTTAAGGGGCCCTGACAAAGTCTTTTAGTCCTCCTCCTCCTGGATGGGCCCCAAAGCAGCCACTTTCCCTGCTTCCCCTGTAGCTACGACCCTTGGCAGACCCATCAGTTAGTACATGTAGGCTTGTGCACAGATACTATTCCACCATTTTGCTGAAATGCTGCCTCTTGCTAAGACGTTCCATATCTGCTGGTGGTGCTGGTTGTTGTGGCTTGGTGACTACTCTTTTCTACTTTTCGGCCATGCTAACCCTGCCTTCTGTGGTACGGGCAGTGACCCAGCTGCGTTGGCCACTTCTTCCTCCTCCTCCTCTGCTTTAGCCTTGTGCTTCCACTGAGCCCCCGGGGTCAGGTGTGAATGCCATCAGCAGCTCGTCTACCAGCGTTGGCGTCTTCCGATCACACTTCAGTGACGGAATTAAGGACAGCACGTTGTCCTTGTAATGGGGATCCAGCAGGGTGGCCACCCAGTAATCTGCACAAGTTAGAATGTGGGCAACTCAGCAGTCATTGCGCAGGCACTGCAGCATGTCGTCACTCATGTTTACTCAGGCTGCCCAGAGGCAACGACAAGCTGTCCTCTGTGGGAGGTGTATCATCTCTGTCCTCCGTATCCCCCAGCCACGCCCAGGTGATGGCCATGAGCTGCTTTGGGTGCCACCCTGCTGTAAACACGGTTTATTCTCCTCCTCATCCTACAGAACTGTGCCCTGGCTGGACATAGGCTGGTCTATTTTGGTGCAGGAACCCACCCTCCAAGCCACTTGTATATGACTGGCCTTATAAGTTAAGGGTAAGGTATATATATATATATATATATATATATATATATATATATATATATATAGTTTAGTTTGTTTATTTAGTTTATCTGACTTATAGTTATTTAAATATGTTATAAGTAAGTTTGTGAATAGTTTGTAAATGGGCATTAATAAGTGGTTTGAGTGAAGGGGGGTGTAGGGTGAAGGCTGGTCGGGTTAATTTTCTCTTTTGAAATGTTCCTTGTATAGTTTTTGTTATGATTTATAATAAGTCCTGATAACCGTGGAAATGTTACCCAACAATCTAATGGACAACTTTAATAAAGAACATCTGCAGCTCAGCCCGCAGGGGTCCTTAAGCACCAATAAAAGTGAATTGTCCCACCAGAATCTAAGAGCTGGATTAACTGAATTGATTTTCACTGTCAGGTGTTCAGGAATTTCTGCACCACCAAATTCAGCACATGCGCCAGGCAAGAGATGTGTGTCAAACTGGCTAGGACTAGAGCTGCTACGAGATTTCGCCTATTATCGCACACCACAAGGCCAGGCTTGAGGCTCAGTGACACCAACCACTTATCTGTTGTTCCATGCCCGTCCACAGCTCCTGCGCGGTGTGGGGTTTGTCCCCCAAACAGATGAGTTTCTGAACAGCCTGCGGTCATTTCCCCTGGCTGTACTGTGGGACAGCCACTATTATAAGTTTTTAAAAGTCTCCATCCATCTCCACCAGACAGAATGACAGCATTTCAAAGAACCAGGAATTTTGGAATTCTGGAATTCAGGGCCAGGGATCACGGGTGGGTAGGGGGTACCTCCTCTTTCTATTTCTCTTTCTCTCCAGTGTTTGGGAGATGGACAGCTGAACGCTTCCATGGTATAGTGTGGAGATTCGGGTTCGGGGTCCATGTCCAAATCTGCTCAGTGCTCAGTTATTTATCACTGGTATTAGGCTGGTCACAAGAGGACAAAGAGAAATGCTATCATCCCTGGCTCCAGGCACTGTGTCAGATTCAGAGGTGACATGAAAATGAACCTGCTTTGAGAGGAGGAGTGATTCATCCAGTTCGTAATGTCATCCTCTTTGTCCTCAGAAATAATGTAGCGCCTACCGGAAGTGAGGGGGAACTGTGGCCTGCTGCTACTACTACTACTATGGGACCAACAGCTGGTGCTGCGACTGATGTTTGCAATACTCCAGGCACTTAAATTCAGACTGGCAGATAATGAGACACTAGTCTTTTGTTTTCTTTCCACTCTGCCATTTACCAGACATTTTATTATGAGACTCATAAATGAAAAGTCACAGGTTTAGTACACACACTGTTAAACAGTAGCAACATTGTTGTGTTTTTTTTCTCCGTAATTCATAGACAGAGGCACAATTAAATGTCCCTCCCTTTATACAAATACACTACCCAATGGTATGGGCAATTGATAATGATATATTAACGCTGTAAAATGTTTTAAACTGGTATCTTAATGCAATACAATGCTTTATATTATTGCACGGTATATTGCCGCAGTAGAGTACATTAACTAACTGGTATATTGATGCAGTACAACATGTTCATGTTAGATTGCATAGTACTGTATATTAATGTAGTACAATAAGTTGCATTAAATTGCATCATATATTGACACATTGCATGATATATTAATACATTGTACAATACTTTCACATCTTCAGTGGAACTCCTACTGGAGTTCTCTGGATCTGGAACAACCGGATGCAGACAAAATGTCCCATGAAGTATAATGGGGCCCAACAGAGATCTATACGCATTTCGGAGAACCTGCCGGACCTAAACTGCTGCAAACGGACATGCCGGAGGTGTGAAAGTAGCCTAAAATGATTGGTATTTAATGCAATATGATGCATTATATTAAACTGCACAATATATTAATGCAGTACATTCTATTAAATAACTGGTATAATGATGCAATACAATGAGTTATATTAAACTGCACTGTATATTGACGCAGTATAATGTGTAAACTAGTAAATTGATGCAGTATGATGCATTATATTAAAATGCACGCTGTATTGATGCATTGAAATGCGCAATTAGAAATTGTAGCTATATTGAAATTGAAATAGGTTTTTCGGTAATTAACAGAGGCATAATTAAACGTGTTCTGCTACGAACACACTGGTAAAATGTGCTGAACTGCTTAACCATACATTGTAACAAAGTTGCAGCTGTTTTTTTTAGATGATTGAATTGAATATGTCCCATTCTACAAACATACTGGTATTGACGTACTGAGATGTACAATTATAAACAGAAGCAAAATCGCAACTGGTTTTTAGAAAGAAAAAGTTACAATGGTGCAGTGTTTCTTGAAATATTTATGCTGCTGATGCTGTAGGTGCTTGTAAAAAGCCTATAAATCATTTATTAACTGTAGAAGATTGAAGCTTTTAAAAAATAAAATAAATTAAGGCTTGCTTTTTAAATGCAAAAATAAAATAAAAATGATGTGATTGATACAGGATTTTGGTGATTGCAGTGCATTACATGAATTTGCAAGCAAATTACGCACACACAACCCGACATCTCAGATAATAAACTAAGGTTAGAATGGCATCTGTGCTTTGGAGCTAGCCCAGAGCATGAAGGGCCTACCGAAATGATGCCCCTTCATTGGCTCATAGGCTCTCTGTGACCCAATAATCCCCTCTCCTCCGGGGTCATATGATCCTCCATCTTCACCCTCCCTGCCCTTTCCCTCCAATTTTCACAGTAAAATGACAGGTACCATTGTTTTGCGCGATTCGCCTGAAGCAAATCGGCAAGGTTTGTTAGGCAACTTTTAGAATGTTTGTGAAATATTTAATAAATCTGATTAATTTATAATCTATTCACTCTTCTCGAAAAAAAAAAAAAAAAAAAGAAAATATATATATATATATATATATATATATATTATATTTGTAACAACTCGGGGACATTTAGCTCTTCCAGATCGCCGTCTTATCACCTTAGACGGTTGGCACACATCAAGAAGCCACTCCACCACTGTAGATTAGGGTGCAAACTGGCCACGACCAGCTTTATTGTCATCACAGCAGTACAACAAAATCATAAAAATAAATCCTCGGCCGTCTGGCCACTGACTAAACAGTCTTTCCCTCTCTATCAGGACCTGAGTCTACCACCCAGCTCCCCAAGACACATCACCAGTGCTTACCCTAAACACAGGGTTAGAGGGTCCCGGCTCCCACAGGCCTGGACACAGCCTGCTCCTTTCCCAGACTGGGAGCCCTGATTGAGAAGCTCAACCCACATTAATCCAAGCTCCTCAGCTGGCTGATAATTATCCCCATTACCAGCCTGACTGCTGCAGACAGTGGGAAAAACTATTTTCCCAACCTTTCTTCTTGTCACCCAGCTTTCTCTGGGTGAGATATGCCACTCAATGGCCTTCCTATGGCCTTCTGGCAGCTCCACTGCCACATATATATATATATATATATATATATATATATATATACATACATATATCATGGCAAAGGGAGATAACTCCTGATCAGAAAGATAAAAGTCATTTCCCCAATTCAGCACCTGCTCTATCTAAAATTATAATGCTTTTTGTATTGTGAATTTCATTCCTTGACAAGTACAGTTAATCTTTTCTTACTTGCTTGATGCATGATCATAATTATTTATAAAGTCTGAAAATATCATCTTGCATTATTTGGTATAATGGCATTGATACTTTCTTTCATTGTAATGACAATGCACACAAATTCAAAATCTGCTTTGCCTGATTCTGATCCAACAGCCAGAAAACATTAAAATAACACAACCACTGTCAAATCATCAGTGCATTAACTATCAGTTCCTGGTAATAAAGCAATAATACCTCCAGATGCATATTTGAAGGTGAAATACATAGCTTAAAAGCTTTTTCCAGTAATAAATTTTATTAAGTGCCGGCAGCCTGCCCTCTGAAACAGAAAATTCATACTTTCCTGCTCCCTGCCTTTCCAGTTGTTTGTACTGCCCCCCTGTCTCCATCTTCCAGTCCCCAAGTTGTTTACATCTGGCTGCTCACATGCCCTGCTGCAAGAGATCCTCTAAGGAGCTGGTGCAGAGGATCTGTGTCAGGTCTTGTTCTTTAAACCTCGCAGACCCATCCCAGTTAAGTATGTTGTCAATAACCTGAGAAGGGGTAGGGATAGCACATCAAGCACACTTGGACTTCTGTTACAAGAGGAGTCCTTTTAGACAGAGACAGGAGGGTAGTTGTGCAGGGCCTAACAAAAAACTACACACAGATAAAACAGGGGCCAGTCCCAAATTTCTTACGCTCCTGACACTCTTAGGGCTTTTAGCTCCTTCAGATCCAGGAGAAGAACTGGTCCTCCCCCTCTCTCACATCAATAGTATCTTCTGGTGGTGACTTCATAGCATAAGCTCTCAGTGGAGATCCAGTGATGCATTAGTAACTCCCGGGGGCCTCAGAGTAGCTAGGCTCTCATATTCAGGATGGAAGCCTACTGTGCCCAGAAAGAATGGTTGGAGTTCCAGGATGCTGTGGCCAGGGCTGAGAGCAAACTGTGGAGCGGATCCCAGAACAACAGCACCCACACATACAGAGCCCAGGACTGCAGCGGTAAATGGGAAGCACTGGCCACAGATTACCGCTGAACACGGCGCCCGGGAGTGTGGCAATAAGCAGGGGAACAGCAGCGCACAGCAGCCGCTATTAATTTTTTTACATAACTTTGCATAAATCAATAATACAATTGATGACAAGTTACTTTGTCATATTTGTTATCAGTGAGAAATGTCTAGTCTTCATTTTATCAGCTGTTTTCCCACTCTCCACAACTTGCTAATTACTTTAATCATTGAAATATGCTTGGAATCCATCCAGGATGGGAGCAGCTCACAGAAGGACGAGGTTACACATGTCAATATAAGTCTATGGAGAGGAGAGGGGAAGAAGTGAGCAGGATTAGAGTAAGACAGGACTCCAAAAGAGACAACAGATTGATGCAGCTAAATAGGGCGTTATGCCCAAGTGCGTTTTTCAGAACTCTACAGGTCAGTAATTATCTGTAACAACCTCCTCAATCCTGGAATTGCTTCTGAGTGATTAAGAGAAGGTTAGGAAGCAGATTCTTCTCTGCTTTCTCTGTGCAGTGGATGGGAGCTAGTCTCCACTCATCATCTCTGGGAGAGCTGCAAACTAGGCATTCAGCATGTACTATGGAAAACTGGTAAAAATCCCAGATACAAGTCATATAGTAGCCAGAAATAGTATTATTCCACATGTACACACTAGAGATGTTGCGAACATAAAATTTTCCGTTAGCAAACGGTGAACGCGAATTTCCGCAAATGTTCGCGAACGTGCGAACTGGGCGAACTGCCATAGACTTCAATAGGCAGGCGAATTTTAAAACCCACAGGGACTCTTTCAGGCCACAATAGTGATGTAAAAGTTGTTTCAAGGGGACTAACACCTGGACTGTGGCATGTCGGGAGGGGATCCATGGCAAAACTCCCATGGAAAATTACGTAGTTGACGCAGAGTCGGGTTTTAACCTCTTAAGGACGAAGGGCGTACATGTACGCCCTTCGTCCGCACTTTAAAGATGGCGCCCGCTCCCGCACGGAGCGGGCGCCCGAAGCTGCGGGTAAAAGCTTGATTCATCAAGCTGACACCCGCAGCTCATGTCCGCGACCGACAGCGATGCCGATCGCGGACATTTAACCCCTCAGATGCCGTGGTCAATCCTGACCACGGCATCTGATCGCAGCAAAACCGAAAGTTTCACTTTCGGTTTGCTCGGCTCCCTGATGGCCACAAGGGGGAGCCGGAGCATGCATGTAGTACCCTAGGTTTCTGTGAATGAAACCTAGGGTACTACATAGTATTCCTATGGAGCCTATGACTGTAATAGGCTCCATAGGAAATATGCGATTTTCTCATATATTGCTATTGCATTGAATATATGAGAATAGCAATCTGATGATTGCATCTTATAGTTCCCTATGGGAACTATAAGAAAGTGGTAAAAAAAAAAAAATAGTTTAAAAATAAAAATTAAATAAAAAAATATAAAAATTCAAATCACCCCCTTTCCCCAAAATGAAAATAAAATAAATAAAAATAAAAAAATTACACATAATGGGTGTCGCAATGTGCGAAAACGCCCATACTATAATAATATTAAAAATATTCACCATACGGTAAACATAAAAACGGAAAGAAAGCGCCCAAATGGCTAATTCGCCATTTTTGGACGCTTCATTTCCTAAAAAAATGAATAAAAAGTGATCAAAACATCATACGCACCCCATAATGGTATCAATTAAAAGTTCAGATTGCCCCGCAAAAATGAGCCCCTACACTGCTCCATACGCATAATTACAAAAAAGTTATAGGGGTCAAAACATGGCGACAAAAAAATAAAATAAAAAAATTCCCACTTTTAATTTTTTTTTCACTATCAAAACGCAAGAAAAACTATACATATTAGGTATTGCCGGATTCGTACTGACCTGAAGAATAAAATTAACCAGTCAGTTTTATCGCAAATCGAACGTTGTAATTTAAAAACCCGTAAAACTGTGGTGAAATTGCTTTTTTTTTGCAATTTCACCCCATTTGGAATTTTTTTCCCGTTTCCCACTACATCACATGCAAAAATAAATGGTAGCGTTAAAAGTACAACTTGTCCCGCAAAAATAAGCCATCATATGGCTATGTGAGCGGAAATATAAAAAATGTTATGGCTTTTGGAAGGCAGGGAGCGCAAAACAAAAACGCAAAAATCCCAAAACCCCGGTCCTTAAGGGGTTAATCCATAAAGGGCATTAATCACCTAACATTCCTAAATTGTTTGGAATAACGTGCTTTTAAACATCCAGTGTGTGCATGCGATCAGGTATGATGTTGTATCGATCAGGTAGTGTAAGGGTTACGCTTGCTTCACAGTGACAGACCAAACTCTGACAGACCAAACTCCCCGCTTAACGCACCGCAAACAGTCCATTTGCACAACCGCAAACTCCCCATTTGCACAAGGTTGGATACCAAGCTAGCCATGTCCAGTTTCTTGTCCTCACTGACGTCATTGAAGGTCTCTTCCTCCACCCAGCCATGTAACACCAAGGGTCCCTGAAAGGTGACAACAAGCCCCCTTGGACGCCTGCTGTGCTTGGTCTTCCACCTCCTCAAAGCCAGCTTCCTCCTCTGACTCCTCTCTTCAGACTCCTCTCTGCATTGCCGCAGGTCCAGCAATCGACGATGACAAGGCTGCTTCTGGTGGTGATGGTGACCACAACTCTTCCTCTTCATGCTCATCTACGACCTGATCCAGCACTCTTCGCAGGGCACACTCCAGAAAAAACGCATATGGGATGAGGTCGATGATGTTGCCTTGGGTTTGACTGACCAGATTTATCACCTCCGCAAAAGACATATGAGCCTACAGCCATTGTCAGTAAGCGTTCAGTAACGCGGCCCAAAAATACCCAGCTCCGCAGAGGCTTTCATATTTTTTTTTAAATAAAAAAAATCTGTTTTTACCAGTTTAATCTCTGTTTTTTTCCCCTATCAGGGACCGGTGTATGGAATAGATTTTAGGAACCGGGAGATGGAAAAAGATGGTTGGTTGGTCCCCTTCCTTCCAATTTGGGGCACGCCACGTGCGCCGTGCAATGTACTGTGACACCCTATAGGAGTGATGTGTTAAGTAGTACTATTTCTATCAGTTTAATCCCGGTTACGTCCCCTATCAGGGGACGTGTATCGAATAGATTTTAGGAACCGGGAGATGGAAAAAGATGATTGGTCGGTCATCTTACTTTCAATTTGGGGCACTGCGCGTGCAATGTACTGTGCCACCCTATATGGGTGGTGTCTTAAGTAGTACTATTCCTATCAGTTTAATCCCTTTTACATCCCCTATCAGGGGACGTGTATCAAATAGATTTTAGGAACTGGGAGATGGAAAAAGATGGTTGGTCAGTCTTCTTCGTTCCAATTTGGGGCACTGCGTGTGCGCCGTGCAATGTACTGTGACACCCTATATGAGTGGTGCTGTAACAATTCTACAGGCTCCCCTGAGTCATAGGAAAGCTGGCTGGAGGTAGCAGTGGATCACAGTGGCAAGGACCGAAGGCAGGTAGTAGGTGCAGGAAGTTTGGCAGAGGCGTAGTCGGTTGGCAGGTGGTGGGTCAGGGCAGGCGGCAGTAAGCGTGGTCAGACAATCCGGATTGGCAACGGTGGTAGCAATTCAGTAGGTAGGGACAAAGCAGAAGAGTAGTCGGTAGTCAATTCCTGGTCAGCAGTGGACTTACGGTAGTAGCAAGAGCAGCAGATGAGGAGTAGCTTGATCAAGGCTCAGGAGCTCAATAATCAGCAAGCTGAAGTGCAAGGGGCTGGACTTATATAGGGAAGTACCAGGTGTGGGGAATCAAGGGTGATGAGCAAGGCTCGGCAAGACTGAGGTTAAATAGTAGGCTTCAGGGAATAATGTCCAGAGAGGACGGTAGCCTAGTAAGCAGGGCTACTGCCTGGGATGTGGCTGGTCATGGGTTCGAATCCCGACAGGTGTGTTAAGAAGTACTATTCTTATCAGTTTAATCCAGTTTAATCAGTGAATAGATTTTAGGAACCGGGAGATGGAAAAAGATGGTTGGTCGGTCCTCTTACTTCCAATTTGGGGCACGGCCCGTGCGCCGCGCAATGTACTGTGACACTCTATATGAGTGGTTTGTTAAGTAGTACTATTCTTATCAGTTTAATCTCTGTTACGTCCCCTATCAGGGACGTGTATCGAATATATTTTAGACAACCACAAAGAGTTGTCAATAGTTGACACACTCATGACATAAAATGTATTCCTCTATGCGTCAATCTTGGTGTAGTGATGACTGTGTTCGTGCGCACATTTGGGAGATTGCAGGCGATGGCGGTTTTTGAAAGCCTATGTTCATGCTGAGGTAGTTCCGTGACAGTTAAGTGACCCAGAAAACAATGATTCTGCAGTGTGGGCCCATTGTTGGCCTAGTAGGCTTTAATGATCACCTTAGTGTCAAGGATGGAGTACAGTTAGCAGGAACTTATAAATAACGAGAGACTGGCTTGATCCCAAACTAAGGAAAATATAGGAGGGCCCTATAAATCCCTAAGAACTCTTCCAAACTACCATGCACATGTACAGGTCCGGGTGGTAAACAAATACATGCCCTAGTACCTATAACTGAGTGACACCTGAATTCCCTATAGTAGTGAGGGGAAAGGCCACCGGCTCAGTCAGGGTCACCTAGAATCAAGCCAGCAAACAAAACACAAAGTAAACGGAATGCACTTATCTTAGAGCAAAACAACTGCAGCCTCCAGCAGCACACAATTCATCCAGGAAGTAATATAAACCGCAATGAGAAGCATTAAGGGAGAGAATATAAAGCAAACCAATTAATCAAGATAAGAGGCAGCTGAGGGACAAAAAGGAACTGAGCAAAATGAAACCAAAACAAAGAACGTCATACACAAGACAGGGAGGAACCTTTTACCGACCGTCTCCCAGAACCAGCGGTGACAGTACCCCCCCTTCTACAGGTGGACTCCGGAAACTCAGGACCGACCTTCTCAGGATGAGACCGATGGAAAGCCCTGATGAGACGAGTGGCCTTAATGTCCGCCAGTGGGACCCACATCCTCTCCTCAGGACCATAACCTTCCCAATGAACGAGGTACTAAAGAGAACCGCGGATAATGCGGGAATCCACAATCCTGGAGACCTAAAATTCAAGATTATCATCAACTAAAATTGGGGGAGGAGGCAAAGAGTAAGAAAAAGAAGGTTGAACATAAGGTTTCAGTAGGGACTTGCGAAAAACATTATGGATCTTCCAAGTCTGAGGAAGATCAAGACGGAAAGCAACGGGATTGATGACGGATAAGATCTTGTAAGGCCCAATAAGCATAGGACCCAACTTCCGGGAGGGAACCTTCAGTTTGATATTCTTTGTAGACAACCACACCAGATCACCCACATTCAGGTCCGGACCAGGCACACGTCTCTTATCTGCCACACGCTTATATCTCTCACTCATTTTCTTTAGATTACCCTGAATCTTTTGCCAAATAAGTGACAAGGACGAGGAAAATCTCTCCTCATCAGGTAAACCAGAAGACCCATCTCCAGAGAATGTCCCAAACTGCAGATGAAACCCATATGCACCAAAAAATGGTGACTTATCAGAGGAGTCCTGACGACGGTTATTTAAAGCAAACTCCGCAAGGGACAAAAAAAGAACACCAATTCTCCTGATTCTCCGCAACAAAACAGCGCAGATATGTCTCCAGATTCTGATTGACGTGTTTGGTCTGACCATTCGACTGAGGATGAAAAGCAGAAGAAAACGACAACCGAACCCCCAAGCGAGAACAGAAAGCCTTCCAGATTCTGGAAACAAATTGCGTGCCCCTATCAGAAACGATGTCAGAAGGAATGCCATGTAATTTAACAATATGATCAACAAACGATTGCGCCAGCATTGGGTAACCCAGGAAAAGGAATAAAATGCGCCATTTTTTTAAAACAGTCCACTACCACCAGAATCACAGTCTTCCCCAAGGAGCGAGGCAAGTCCGTAATGAAGTCCATGGACAGATGAGTCCAAGGACGGGAAGGTATGGGTAAGGGGAGGAGAGATCCCGATGGCCGTGAATGAGGGACCTTGGCACGAGCGCAGGTCTCGCAGGCTGCAACAAACCCCTCAACCGTCTTACGAAGAGCTGGCCACCAGAATCTGCGAGCAATGAGATCCACTGTGGCTCTACTCCCCGGGTGCCCAGCAAGAACACTGTCATGGTGCTCTTTAAAAACTTTGTGTCGCAAAGCGAGCGGCACAAATAACCTCCCAGGAGGACAAAGATCAGGTGCCTCTGCCTGGGCTGCCTGAACCTCTGCCTCCAAATCAGGATAAAGAGCAGAGACGACCACCCCATCAGCCAAAATGGGACCTGGGTCCTCAAAGTTCCCCCTCCCGGAAAACAATGTGACAGGGCATCCGCCTTCACATTTTTAACCCCATGGCGGAACATAACAACAAAATTAGACCTAGAAAAGAACAAGGACCATCTGGCCTGTTTTGGGTTCAGACAGCTTGGCTGATTCCAAATAGGCCAGATTATTATGGTCGGTAAACATGGTAATTGGGTGTCTGGCTCCCTCCAACCAATGACGCCATTCCTCAAAAGCCAATTTGATGGCCAACAACTCCCTATTTCCCACATCGTAATTTCTCTCTGCGGCTGAGAGCATTTTTGAGAAAAAGGCACATGGTCGCCATTTAGCAGGAGAGGGACTCTGAGATAAGACCGTGCCCACCCCCACCTCAGAGGCATCCACCTCAACAATAAAAGGTAGAGAGACATCAGGTTGTACCAAAATGGGAGCGGAAGCAAAACGCTCTTTAATACTAGAAAAGGCTTGAAGCGCCTCTTCCGACCATGAGGAAAAATCCACCCCCTTTTTAGTCATATCAGTGAGTGGCTTAACAACAGAGAAATGATTCTAAATGAACTTTCTGTAATATTTAGCAAAACCCAAAAACCGCAACCGAAGCCTCCAATCAAGCACAGCGCGGACCTTCTCCGGGTCCATCCGAAAACCAGCGGAGAGAAGAAAACCAAGAAATTGAATCTCTGGAACAGCAAACACACATTTTTCCAGTTTAGCGTACAATTTAGGCCCTATTCACACGTCCGCAATGTCGTCCACATGTATTCCGCAATTCTGCGGAATACATGCGGACCCATTGACTGTGAATGGGGCACGGAACGATGCGGAGAGCACTCACTGTGCTCTCCGCATCAGTTTTTGCAAAGCGTGCCGCCGATCTTACGGCCGCAGCTCCGCAAAAAAGTAGAGCATGTCCTATTCTTGCCCACAATTGCGGACAAGAATAGACATTTCTATGGGGCTGCCGGCCGGGTGTGTTTATGGATCCGCAATTTGCGGATCCATAAACACAACGGACGTGTAAATAAGGCCTTATTCTCCCGCAAAATCAGCAGGACCCGACATAGGTGGTCCCGATGAGTCTTGAAATCAGGAGAAAAAGTCAAAATGTCATCTAGATACACCAGTACAAATTTCCCTATTAAATGATAGAAAATGCTGTTCACAAAATGTTGGAAGACGGCCGAAACATTCATCAAACCAAAGGGCATAACCAAGTTCTCAAAATGACCCTCCGGGGTATTGAAGGCCGTCTTCCATTCCATTCCACAATCTGGTTAAACAAATCCGGGATCAGAGGAAGTGGATAGGGGTCACGAATCGTGATATGGTTAAGCTCCCTAAAATCCAGACAAGATCTTAAAGAAGCATCTTTTTTTTAACAAAGAAAAAACCAGCGGCAAGAGGTGATTTCGAGGGTCTGATATGTCCTTTTCTCAGGCTCTCAGAGATATAAGTACGCATGGCGTCTCTCTCAGGTTGAGAGAGATTATATAATCGTGATTTAGGCAGCTTGGCGCCTGGAATGAGATTAATTGGACAATCATACTACCGGTGAGGGGGCAACTCCTGGACACCACTCTTGGAAAACACATCAGAAAATTCTGAGAGAAAAGAAGGTACAGTCTTGGTAGAAACCTCTGCAAGGGTTGCTGTGAGGCAATTCTCTCTGCAAAACTCACTCCAACCATTTATTTGCCTTGCTTGCCAATCAATGGTGGGGTTATGTTTGGTGAGCCAGGGTAGCCCCAACACTAGAGGAGTAGGTAATCCGCTTAAGACAAAACATGACACATCCTCAACATGAGTGTCACCCACAGTCAAACGGATATTGTGAACTATGCCCTTTAACCATTTTTGAGAAAGTGGAGCGGAATCGATAGCAAAAACAGGTATAGCTTTTTCCAAAGTGCAGACCTGAAAACCATGTGTTGTAGCAAATTGACTATTAATGAGATTGACAGCTGCTCCACTATCTACAAAAATCTCACAATTTCAAACAATGTTCTTGTTGTCTAGCGCCACCCTGGCAGGTAGGAGGAAACGGGAACTACAAGCAAACGGCAAATCTTCAATTTCCGCATTAATTTTGCCAATTGTAGCAAATGGAAAGTTTTTAGAGGGTTTCTTTTCCCTTTTCTTTTATTACCCTCAGAAAACCCCATGAACCTCCTAGAAGGGCAAACATTAGCTACATGGTTAAAACCTCCACAACAGAAACATACCCTCCTCTGAGGGCTGAATCCTCTAGTATCAGAGGCAACTAAACCCAGCTGCATGGGGTCCTCCACGGAGGGTATAGAGACAGAGTGAGACCCCTGTGCACTGCATGAGACAACTCCAGTGTCTTTGGGCTGAATATGACAGGAAAGAGTAGTCTCCTCTCTCTCTCAGACGCCTGTCAATACGAACAGATAGAGACATGGTAGACTCTAAAGACACTGGCCTCTCATGAAACGCAAATGCATCTTTTAATCTCTCAGAAAGACCATGACAAAATTGACTTCGGAGTGCAGTGTCATTCCAACCAGTATCTCCGAAATTCAGAACAATATATCTCTGAGGACTGTTTACCCTGGCATACAAGACGCAGTTTAGATTCAGCCAGAGCAATACGATCCGGATCATCATATATCTGACCCAGGGCTATAAAAAATTCATCTACCGATCGGAGGGAGCGTGCCCCCGCCAGCAGTGAAAAGGCCCAAGACTGAGCGTTATCCCTGAGCAGCGAGATGGTGATCCCCACCCTCTGCTCCTCATCACCAGAGGAATGGGGACGTAAGCGAAAATGGAGTTTGCAAGCCTCTCTAAAACGAACAAAATTCTCACTACCCCCGGAAAACGTATCCGGGAGAGAGATTTAAGGCTCGGAACAAACTCCATGAACGCCAGCAGAACCGGTCACCTGAAGCTGAGAAACAGTTTCACGGAGATCTGGTACCTCCAGAGAAAGACCTTGCATGCGGTCAATCAAGGCTGAAAACGGATCCATGCTTGAGACGGTTATGGCGGTTTATAATGTCAAGGATGGTGTACAGTTAGCAGGAACTGATAAATAACGACAGACTGGCTTGATCCCAAACTAAGGAAAATATAGGAGGGTCCTATAAATCCCTAAGAACTCTCCCAAACTACTATGCACATGTACAGGTCTGGGTGGTAGACAAATACATGCCCCACCTGAATTCCCTATAGTAGTGAGGGGAGCGGCCACCGGCTCCCTGCACAAAATACGGAGGGAGTCAGAGTCACCTAGAATCAAGCCAGCAAACAAAACACAAAGTAAACAGAATGCACTTATCTTAGAGCAAAACAACTGCAGCCTCCAGCAGCACACACTTCATCCAGGAAGTAATATAAACAGCAAGGAGAAGCAGTAAGGGAGAGAATTTAAAGCAAACCAATTAATCAAGATAAGAGGCAGCTGAGGGAGAGAAAGGAACTGAGCAAAGTGAAACCAAAACAAAGAACGTCATACACAAGACAGGGAGGAACCTCTGACCGACCGTCTCCCAGAACCGGCGGTGACACTTAGATTATCACAAAGAAAATTAATGTTTTTTTCTATGAAAAATTATCCAGCCGATCGCTTTTGGTCTGTTCACAATAAAGCAACGACCTTATCATCTGGGGTGTGCCAACATTACCAACACACTCATAGAGGTGATCGCTTCATTGTGATACGCAAGCTCCTTCACCACAACAAGGTAACGATCACGAAGGGAAATTGACACATGTATGTCTTTTTTTTTTTTTTTTTGTTTTTGCAGTGACAGTGCAGCACCAGAGGCCAGAAAAATTAGGCATGTACACATGGGTGTAGGAACCCCCAAAAATCTGGGGGGTGGCAGCATTTTTGCTCGCTGGGTATATTCTTATTCAGTAAACTGTGAGTTGTTTATATCGTTAAATTTTAAGTGTGTGTGTGTGAAAAATCTCTTATATATAATTTACTTACAGTTCTGAAGACTCAGGGGTGCTGGCTGGCTTGGCCTCAGGGGTGCTGGCTGGCTTGGCCGGGCAGAAGGAGTGTGGAAGACTCTGAGGCCTTTTTCTCCAAGCTGATCCTGATCAGTACTCTGAGCAGCTGGGCTCCGGGCCTGAAGTGGGCACAATAAGAAAAAAATATTTTTCATTACACCTCAGGTCAGACCACCAATCAGACCCCCAATATTAATCAGACCTCAGCTAACAGCCCCAATAAGATCTCCAATGTTAATAAGACCTCAGATCACACCTCATCTCAGATCCCAATATGAATGACCCCCAATCAGACTTTAGATAAGAGCCCCATGCCTCATAACAGGCCCCCCCAATGATGTGCCAGTAATAACAGCCCCCCCCCATTATGTTCCCATAATAACAGCCCCCCCCAATCATGTGCCACTAATAACAGCCCCCCCAAACATGTGCCAGTAATAACAGGCCCCCCCCATTATGTGCCAGTAATAACAGCCCCCCCCCCCCCCATTATGTGCCAGTAGACAGTGCCGGAAGCCTATCAGAGGAACAGGAAAGGGACACACCTCTCCCCTGCTCCTCCTCACAGCCTTCGGTTTGTATCGCTTCTCCTGAGGACAGCTATACAAACAGATCAAGATGAGCCGAGCACTTCCACAAGCGCTCATCTCAGTGCCCCGCCGCCGCACACATTGCCCGCTGCCGCTGGGGGATTTCACCAGACCTGTCCCCCTGCATTATTTCCTGGGGGATCCGTCCCCACATCCACCCCCTTCCGCTTCCTACGCCCATGCATGTACACATGCCTGAAAAATTAGGTATTGTTTTCCAGGCAGAAAGTGTACTAAAACATTGCGGCTTAAACCCTTGTATGGTGGCAGAGAAGTCACGTAAGTCATCCGGCATGCAGAGATTAAATAGAGCAGCGTGGGGACCATTTTTAGCCTTTTTCAGGCCTTTTTAGTCAAATGCAACCCCCACTGTCAATCCCTTCGGTATCCACGCCTCATTCATCTTAATAAAGGTGGTAATAGAGGTAATCTAGACTTTTTGACCTAAGTGACTTCTCTTGTCAGTGACAATACCTCCAGCTGCTCTGAAGGTCCATTCTGACAGGACACTTGAAGCGGGGCAGGCCAGAAGTTCTATCGCAAATTGGGATAGCTCAGGCCACAGGTCAAGCCTGCACACCCAGTAGTCAAGGGGTTCATCGCTTCTCAGAGTGTCGATATCTGCAGTTAAGGCGAGGTAGTCTGCTACCTGACGTTCGAGTCGATCTCTGAGGGTGGACCCCGAAGGGCTGTGGTGATGCGTAGGACTTAAAAAGCTCCACATGTCCTCCATCAACAACACGTCTGTAAAGCGTCCTGTCCTTGCCGGCGTGGTCGTGGAAGGAGGAGGAGGATTACTTTCACCTCTTCCCCTGTTAGATTCCTGTTGGTCTGTGACATCACTCTTATACGCTGTGTAAAGCATACTTTTTAACTTGTTTTTGAACTGCTGCACCCTTTCCAAATTCCAGTAATTCGGTAACA
The DNA here is from genome assembly GCA_033119425.1 of Bufotes viridis. NCBI lineage: Eukaryota > Metazoa > Chordata > Amphibia > Anura > Bufonidae > Bufotes > Bufotes viridis. Next base: position 59,759 of record JAKVIS010000412.1, read on the forward strand.
TTTCAGCCACTTTCTGCTTTCAACGGGGGTCTAGTAGCGTGGCCACCCAGTACAGGTCGTTATCCTTTAGCCTTTTTATACGAGGGTCCCTCAACAGGCATGACAGCATAAAAGACCCCATTTGTACAAGGTTGGATGCCAAGCTATTCATCTCCCGTTCCTCGTCCTCACTGATCTCATTGAACGTCTGTTCTTCCCCCCAGCCACGTACAACACTACGGGTCCCAGATAGGTGACAACAACGAGCACCCTGGGATCCCTGTTTGGTATTCCTCCTCCTCAAAGCCACATTCCTCCTCTGACTCCTCTTCCTCAGACTCCTCTTCCAGCGTTGCCGCAGGTCCAGCAAGCGATGATAAGGCTGTTTCTGGTGGTGATGGTGACCATAACTCTTCCTCTTCACGCTCTTCTACGGCCTGATCCAGCACTCTTCGCAGGGCACGCTCCAGGAAGAAAACAAATGGGATGAGGTCGCTGATGGTGCCTTCGGTGCGACTGACTAGGTTTGTCACCTCCTCAGACATTGCGCATGAGCGTCCATTAACGTGGCAAAAATACCCAGCTCCGCAGAGGCTGTCCTAGCACCCGGTCATACAAATACTCGTTAATGGCTTTTTCTTGTTGGAGTAGGATGTCGAAAATTAGGAGTGTTGAATTCCAACATGTCGGCAGTCTCAAATCAAGCGCCTCACTGGCAAGTTGTTTTGCCGCTAAATAGCGGAAAAGTGCGCCATGGCCATGTAGGAACGCCTGAAATGACACACACCTTCCTGGCTTGCTTGAGGACGTTCTGTAAGCCTGGGTACTTATACGCAAAGTGTTGTACAATCAGATTCAACACATGTGCCATGCACGGCACATGTGTCAACTTGCAGAAAATTCAATGCCGCCAACAGATTGCTTCCGTTGTCACACACCACTTTGCCGATCTCCAGTTGGTGCAGGGTCAGCCACTAATCCACCTGTGCGTTCAGGGCGGACAGGAGTGCTGGTGCGGTGTGACTCTCTGCTTTCAGGCAAGTCAACCCCAAGACGGCGTGACACTGTCGTATCCGGGATGTAGAATAGCCCGGGGAGCTGGGGGTGCAGTTGATGTGGAGCAAGACGCAGCAGCAGAAGAAGACTTAACCGAGGAGGTTAGCATAGAGGATGGAGTAGAAGGAGTAGAGGAGGTGACAGCAGGCCTGCCTGAAATTCGTGGCAGTGTCACCAACTCCGCTGCTGAGCCACGGATTCCATGCTTGGCAGCCATCTGCAGGTTTACCCAATGCGCAGTGTACGTGATATACCTGCCCTGACCGTGCTTTGCAGACCTGGTATCAGTGGTCAAATGGACCCTTGCCCCAACACTGTGTGCCAGACATGCCATGACTTCCTTTTCCACAATAGAGTACAGGTTGGGGATTGCATTTTGTGAAAAAAATTCGGCCGGGTACCTTCCACTGCGGTGTCCCAATAGCTACAAATTTTTGAAGGCCTCAGACTCCACCAGCTTGTATAGTAAAAGCTGGCGGGCTAAGAATTCCGACAACCTAGCTGTCAGACGCCGGGAAAGGGGTGACTCTGTGACATTGGCTTCTTACGCTCAAACATTTCCTTGACAGACATCTGACTGTGGGCACATGAGCAGGAACTGCTCAAGGTGAGAGGCGGAGTGGTGGGTGGTTGAGAGGGGGCAAGGAGGACAGGAGTGGTTGAGGTGGCTGAAGATGCTGGAGCAGGAGGAGGATGGTGGGGTTGAGTTTGTGTGCTGCTTGTATTCATGTGTAGAGATGAGCGAACAACTGGAAGTTCGGGAAGTTCGGCCGAACTTTCCGAAAATGTTCGGGTTCGGGATCCGAACTCGACCGAACTTTATCCCGAACCCCATTGAAGTCAATGGGGACCCGAACTTTGGGCACTAAAAAGGCTGTAAAATAGTCCAGGAAAGGGCTAGAGGGCTGCAAAAGGCAGCAAAATGTAAGTAAATGCCCAGCAAACAAATGTGGATAGGGAAATGAATTAAAATAAAATAAAATAAATAAAAATTAACCAATATCAATTGGAGAGAGGTCCCATAGCAGAGAATCATGCGTCATATCACCCACCACTGGAGAAGGCCACATTCAGTTATTTCGGCCACAGCACCCAGACAGAGGAGAGAGGTCCCACAGCAAGAATTCATGCATCATATCACCCACCACTGGAGAAGGGCACTTTCAGTTATTTCGGCCCAGCACCCAGACCGAGGAGAGAGGTCCCACAGCAAGGAATCATGCGTAATATCAACCACCACTGGAGAAGGCCATTTTCAGTTATTTCGGCCCAGCACCCAGACTGAGGAGAGAGGTCCCACAGCAAGGAATCATGCGTCATATCACCCACCACTGGAGAAGGCCACTTTCCCACTTTCAGTTATTTCGGCCCAGCACCCAGACCAAGGAGAGAGGTCCCACAGCAAGGAATCATGCGTCATATCACCCACCACTAGAGAAGGCCACTTTCAGTTATTTCGCCCCAGCACCCAGACAGAGGAGAGAGGTCCCACAGCAAGGAATCATGCGTCATATCACCCACCACTGGAGAAGGCCACTTTCAGTTATTTCGGCCCCAGCACCCAGACCGAGGAGAGAGGTCCCACAGCAAGTAATCATGCGTCATATCACCCACCACTGGAGAAGGCCACTTTCAGTTATTTCGGCCCCAGCACCCAGACAGAGGAGAGAGGTCCCACAGCAAGGATTCATGCGTCATATCACCCACCACTGGAGAAGGCTACTTTCAGTTATTTCGGCCCAGCACCCAGACAGAGGATACAGGTCCCACAGCAAGGAATCATGCGTCATATCATCCACCACTGGAGAAGGCCAATTTCAGTTATTTCGGCTCAGCACCCAAACAGAGGAGAGAGGTCCCACAGCAAGGAATCATGCGTCATTTCACCCACCACTAGAGAAGGCCAATTTCAGTTATTTCGGCCCCAGCACCCAGACAGAGCAGAGAGGTCCCACAGCAAGGAATCATGCGTCATATAACCCACCACCGGAGAAGGCCACTTTAAGTTATTTCTGCCCAGCACCCAGACAGAGGAGAGAGGTCCCACAGCAAGGAATCATGTGTCATATCACCCACCACTGGAGAAGGCCACTTTCAGTTATTTCGGCCCAGCACCCAGACCGAGGAAAGAGGTCCCACAGCAAGGAATCATGCGTCATATCACCCACCACTGGAGAAGGCCACTTTCAGTTATTTCGGCCCCAGCACCCAGACAGAGGAGAGGTTCATTCAACTTTGGGTTGTACCGCAAGATCATGGTAAAGTTAAAAAAATGAGGATTCAATAAAGAAGTGCTCCGGAGTACAAGAATACATGGTTGAGGGGAGGCAGTTATAAATGTCTATTCTGCAAAAGGGATGCACAGGTCCTGTGGGATCCATGCCTGGTTCATTTTTATGAACGTCAGCTTGTCCACGTTGGCTGTGGGCAGGCGGCTGCGTTTGTCAGTATGACGCCCCTGCCGTGCTGAATACACGTTCAGACAAAACGCTGGCCGCCGGGCAGGCCAGCACCTCCAAGGCATTAAATGCTAACTCTGGCCACGTGGACAATTTGGAGACCCAGAAGTTGAATGAGGCCGAACCATCAGTCAGTACGTGGAGGGTGTGCAGACGTACTGTTCAACCATGTTAGTGAAATGCTGCCTCCTGCTTACACGCTCCGTATCAGGTGGTGGTGCAGTTAGCTGTGGCGTGGAGACAAAACTTTTCCACATTTCTGCCATGCTAACCCTGCCCTCAGAGGAGCTGGCCGTGACACAGCTGGGTTGGTGACCTCTTGCTCCTCCTCTGCCTTCACCTTTGGCTTCCACATGTTCCCCTGTGACATTTGGGAATGCTCTCAGGAGCGAGTCTACCAGCGTGCGCTTGTACTCGCACATCTTCCTATCACGCTCCAGTGGAGAAAGTAAGGTGGGCACATTGTCTTTGTACTGGTTTCCAGCAGGGTGGCAACCCAGTAGTCCGCACACGTTAAAAATGTGGGCAACTCTGCTGTCGTTGCGCAGGCACTGCAGCATGTAGTCGCTCATGTGTGCCAGGCTCCCCAGAGGTAAGGACAAGCTGTCCTCTGTGGGAGGCGTATCGTCATCGTCCTCCGTATCCCCCAGCCACGCACCGGTGATGGGCCTGAGCTGTGTCGGGTGCCATCTCACTGTGAACCTGCTTCATCCTCATCCTCCTCCACCTCCTCCTCATCCTCCTCGTCCTCCAGTAGTGGGCCCTGGCTGGCCACATTTGTACCTGGCCTCTGCTGTTGCAAAAACCTCCCTCTGAGCCACTTCTAACAGACTGGCCTGAAAGTTCTTAAAATGACCCTCCTCCTCCTCCTGGGCCACCTCCTCTTCCATCATCGCCCTAAGCGTTTTCTCAAGGAGACATAGAAGTGATATTGTAACGCTGATAACGGTGTCATCGCCATTGGCCATGTTGGTGGAGTACCGAAACAGCGCAACAGGGCACACAGGTCTCGCATGGAGGCCCAATCTTTGGTGGTGAAGTGGTGCTGTTCCGCAGTGCGACTGACGTGTGCGTGCTGCATCTGAAACTCCACTATCGCCTGCTGCTGCTCGCACAGTCTCTCCAGCATGTGCAAAGTGGAGTTCCACCTGGTGGCCACGTCGCATATGAGGCGGTGAGCGGGAAGGCCGAAGTTACGCTGTAGCGCAGACAGGCGAGCAGCGGCAGGATGTGAACGCCGGAAGCGCGCACAGACGGCCCTCACTTTATGCAGCAGCTCTGACATGTTGGGGTAGTTGTGAATGAACTTCTGCACCACCAAATTCAGCACATGCGCCAGGCAAGGGATGTGCGTCAAACCGGCTAGTCCCAGAGCTGCGACGAGATTTCGCCCATTATCGCACACCACCAGGCCGCTTCATACAGCTGATGTCCATGGCTGTCCCACAGTATGTTGTTCCCAGCCGCCACTACTTCTCCAAGACAGCCGTGCCTTCCCTGCACAACCAAGTATCCGATAAAATCAAGTGTGCACTGCGCAACGCCATCTGTGGCAAGGTCCACGTGGCATTGACTATGTGACTCCAGCTTAAATAGAGGCTGGGTCACATGCTGCACTTGGCCAATCACAGCCATGCCATTAGTAGGCATGGCTGTGATGGGCTCTTAAGGCAAGAAGTAAAAATCTCGCTGATTGGCTGCTGTACAGCCCTTCAGAAAGCGGAAGAAATCGCGAACGACGAACCCGAACTTTTTGAAAATGTTCAGGTTCGGGTCTGTGTCCGGAACACCCCAAAATTCGGTCACGAACCAGAACTATTCTCGAACTGTTCGCTCAACACTATTCATGTGTTGATCCCATAGGCGCTTGTGATGTGAGATCATGTGCCTTCGCAAAGCAATTGTACCTAGGTGGGTGTTGGACTTCCCACGACTCAGTTTCTTTTGGCACAGGTTGCAAATGGCATCGCTGTTATCAGAGGCAGACACACACAAAAAATGCCACACTGTTGAGCTTTGTAATGACGGCATTCTGGTTGTGGCAACAGCATGCGTTGATTGGCGTTCTGTCTGGCTGACCCCGGGTGCCGATACATGCTGTCTGACTGTGCCACTAGCTCCTTGCGACGACCTCTCCTCTCTGTCTCCCCATCTGAACTTTCCCCTGTTCTTCTTCTCTTCGAGCAGGCACCCACGTGACATCCACGGACACATCGTCATCATCAACCACTTCACTTGACAATTCAGCAAAGGAAGCAGCAGCGGGTACAACATCATCATCATCACACTGTACGTCCATGTGTGTAATGCTGTCTGACTGAGACATATCCCTGTTATCTACATCCTCTGGCAATAATGGTTGCCCATCACTAATTTCTTCCAACTGATGTTTAAATAACTCCTCTGACAGATCAAGTGAAGCGGCTGTGGTGCTAGTGTTGGTGGTGGCTGCGGGCGGGCGAGTGGTAACTTGAGAGGTGCCCGAAGCTGAGCTGGAGGAGGATAGTGCTTCAAGGTTCCGAGCGAAAGCTGTAGAAGATTGGGTGTCCTTTGTAAGCCAGTCAACTATGTCCTCTAAATTTTTCGAGTTCAGGGTGCGTGGCCTCTGAACACTGGGCATTATTCAAGGGCCAAAGGTAATCACAGCACCACGACGAAGGCGTCATTTTTTTAGATTAGTGGTACTATGCGTGCAAGTTACTGTGCCACCCTATATGAGTTGTGGGTACAGGAAGTGGGCACAGTACAGTCAGTGGGCCTTACACACACTCGCAGGAAAATGCAATTATATTAAAGGGTAAAAATTATATGACTTTTTTATCTGCAAGGTACTGTGCCACCCTATATGCGTGGTGGTCACTGGACACAGTACAGTCTGTGGGCCTGACACACACTGGCAGGCAAATGCAATTATATTAAAGGGTAAAAATTAAAGGACTTTATCTGCAAGGTACTGTGCCACCCTATATGAGTGGTGTGCACACAGTACAGTCTGTGGGCCTGACACACACTGAGAGGCAAATGCAATTATATTAAAGGTTAAAAATGTAATGACTTTTTTTTTATCTGCAAGGTACTGTGCCACCCCATATGAGTGGTGGGCACTGGCAGTGGGCACAGTACAGTCTGTGGGCCTGACACACACTGTCAGGCAAATGCAATTATATTAAAGGGTAAAAATGCAATTACTTTTTTATCTGCAAGGTACTGTGCCACCCTATATGAGTGGTGGGCACTGGCAGTGGACACAGTACAGTTTGTGGGCCTGACACACACTGGTAGGCAAATGCAATTATATTAAAGGGTAAAAATTAAATGACTTTTTTATCTACAGGGTACTGTGCCACCCTATATAAGTGGTGGGCAGTGGGCACAGTACAGTCAGTGGGACTGACACACACTGGCAGGCAAATGCAATTATATTGAAGTGTAAAAATTAAATGACTTTTTTTATCTGCAAGGTACTGTGCCACCCTATATGATTGGTGTGCACACTGTACAGTCTGTGGGCCTGCAGCCTCTCACGCACGGGCAGGCAACTGCAAAATATATATATATAGAAAAAATAAATAAATGCAGACTGATGGACCAGCCCTAAAAAGGGCTTTTTGGGGTGCTGTAAGGATGCTGTCCTTACAGCAGATGAGTCTTTGAGGACTGGAGTGGACACAGAACACTAGTAGCTAACGCTTTTCCTAGAATCCCTATATTAATTCAGCAGCAGCAGCACTCTCCCTTCTCTAACTAACACTGCAGCTTCAGAATGAATCTAAGATGGATGCTGTCCTTGCTTTTTGATAGGAGGTGGGAGGGTCTGGGAGGGAGGGTATGCTGATTGGCTAGAATGTGTCTGCTGACTGTGATGTACAGGGTCAAAGTTTGCTCAATGATGATGTATAGGGGGCGGACCGAACATCGCATATGCTCGCCCGCTGCGGCGAACGCTAACAAGCAATGTTCGCTAGGGAACTGTTCGCCGGCGAATAGTTCGGGACATCTCTAGTACACACACTGTACTGTTAATTTAAGGGAAACAATCACATTGAATATAAGCTGTAGGCAGCATGTTATAGAGCAAGTGATGCTGAACAGATTGATATATGGTTTTATGGAAATAAAGAGATCTGTCCATCCAGTTCAGCCTGTTATCCTGCTAGTTGATCCAAAGGAAGGCAAAAAAAAACCTTGAGGTAGAAGCCAATTTAGGGGATAAAAATTCCTTCCTGGCAATCAGAATAACTCCCTGGATCAACAACCCTTTTATAAAAACCTAATAACTATAACCTGTGATATTATTACACTCCAGAAATACATGAAGGCCCCTCTTGAACTTTTTCAGTGAATTCAACATCACCACCTAATAAGATAGAGAGTTCCATAGTCTCACTGCTCTTAAAGTAAAGAAACCTTCCTTCCTCTAGACGCAGAGGATGATGTCACCTTATTCCAAGTCACAATACTGAGTATAAATACAGTTGTGTTCAAAATTATTCAACCCCAGTGAAATTGAGTGTTTTGGCCAGTTTGACATTGATTTTAAGTCATCTTGTTTACAATTAAATCAAAGAGGCACTTGTAAGTCAGACAAATATAGCATAACATTTATAATAAAATAACCACAAATGTCTTTTCTGTGCTCACATCATTATCAGTTTTTAGTGTTGAGTGAACAGTTCGAGCATCGTTCGGGTTCGTACCGAATTTTGGGGTGTCCGGGACCCGGACCGGACCCGAACCCGGACATTTTCAAAAAGTTCGGGTTCGGGTTCGGTGTTCGTCGATTACTTCCCGCTTTCTGAAGGGCTGCACAGCAGCCAATCAGCTAGCGTTTTACTTCTTGCCCTAAGAGCCCATCACAGCCATGCCTACTAATGGCATGGCTGTGATTGGCCAAGTGCAGCATGTGATCCAGTCTCTATTTAAGCTGGAGTCACGTAGCGCCGCACGTCACACTGCTCTGACTAGTGTAGGGAGAGGATGCAGCTACTGTGTTAGGGCGAGATTAGGAAGGGATTAACTTAGCCAAAACACTTAATGAAGTGATCGATCTACAGCTGAGAATCATTGAACTTCTGCTAGTTACTTGCTCACTTGCTGGTTTTTAGGCTGCACAGAGCGTTTTTATGTCACTTATTTTCTGGGTTGATGGGCGGCCATTTTGTGACTTGTGGTGCACCAGAAGAAGCTGCCACCTAGTCTATCAATCCATCAATACTAGTTTTTTTGCTATATCCTACATCAGGGGCTTGGCTGTGCTAATTGTCACCCCTAGAAACTCAGGATAGCAATTTCTATATTTTATTAAGGGGTTAAATACAATTGCCCAAATACAAGTCCCCTAAATCTGGTGTTCCAGCTTTGGCTAGACAAGTATAATACTGTCTGCTGTCTGGCAAAGGATAGATTATTTTCTAGGGTGAAATTAACCTGCCAATATAGCAATACCCTGGATCTGGTGTCCAAGCAGTTGCAGGCCAGATTTCATAGTGTCCGCTTACACATATATTTTGTTCTGGGGTTAAATTAACCTGCCAATATAGCCATACCCTGGATCTGTTGTCCAAGCAGTTGCAGGCCAGATTTCCTAGTATCCGCTTACACATATATTTTGTTCTGGGGTTAAATTAACCTGCCAATATAGCCATACCCTGGATCTGTTGTCCAAGCAGTTGCAGGCCAGATTTCATAGTATCCGCTTACACATATATTTTGTTCTGGGGTTAAATTAACCTGCCAATATAGCAATACCCTGGATCTGCTGTCCAAGCAGTTGCAGGCCAGATTTCATAGTGTCCGCTTACACATATATTTTGTTCTGGGGTTAAATTAACCTGCCAATATAGCCATACCCTGGATCTGTTGTCCAAGCAGTTGCAGGATTAGTGTAATACGCTACATAAACAAATAGGCAGATAGTGTTAGGTGCCTGTAAAAAAGGCCTAAATTTGAAATCAATACATTGGGCCAAATATTTTTTCCTTATTGTGGTGCTTGGTGAACGGTAACAATGAGGAAAACATCTAGTAAGGGACGCAGACGCGGTCGTGGTGGTGTTAGTGTACCCTCTGGTGCTGGGAGAGGACGTGGCCATTCTGCCACAGCCACACGTCCTAGTGAACCAACTACCTCAGGTTCCAGTACCCGCCAGAATTTACAGCGATATTTGGTGGGGCCCAATGCCGTTCTAAGGATGGTAAGGCCTGAGCAGGTACAGGCGCTAGTTAATTGGGTGGCCGACAGTGGATCCAGAACGTTCACAACATTATCTCCCACCCAGTCTTCTGCAGAAAGCACACAGGTGGCGCCTGAAAACCAAGCCCAATCAGTCTGTCACATCACCCCCATGCATATCAGGGAAACTGTCAGAGCCTCAAGTTATGCAGCAGTCTCTTATGCTGTTTGAAGACTCTGCTGGCATGGTTTCCCAAGGAAATCCACCTAGCCCTTCCCCAGTGGTGGAAGACATAGAATGCACTGATGCACAACCACTGATGTTTCCTGATGATGAGGACATGGGAATACCACCTCATCGGAGTCCGCACATCTTTGATGATGACGAAACACAGGTGCCAACTGCTGCATCTTTCTGCAGTGTGCAGACCGAACAGGAGGTCAGGGAAGAAGACTGTGTGGAAGACGATGCAGGGGACGATGAGGTCCTAGACCCCACATGGAATGAAGGTCGTGCCACTGACTTTCATAGTTCAGAGGAAGAGGCAGTGGTGAGACCGAGCCAACAGCGTAGCAAAAGAAGGAGCAGGGGGCAAAAGCAGAACAGCCGCCACCAAGAGAGTTTGCCTGCTACTGGCCACCGCCACCAGGGACCGAGCACCCCAAAGGCAGCTTCAAGGAGTTCCCTGGCATGGCACTTCTTTAAACAATGTGCTGACGACAAGACCCGAGTGGTTTGCACGCTGTGCCATCAGATCCCGAAGCGAGGCATTAACGTTCTGAACCTTAGCACAACCTGCATGACCAGGCATCTACATGCAAAGCATGAGCTGCAGTGGAGTAAACACCTTAAAAGCAAGGAACTTACTCTGGCTCCCCTGCTCCCTCTTCTGCTGCTGCCGCCTCGGCCTCTTCCTGGCACCTGCCGCCCAAACAGAGGATGTGCCAGTGACACCACCACCTGCGTCACCAAGCATCTCCACCATGTCACACGACAGCATTCAGCTCTCCATCTCACAAACCTTGAGAGAAAGCGTAAATTCCCACCTAGCCACCCTCGAGCCCTGGGCCTGAATGCCAGCATTTCTAAACTACTGGCCTTTGAAATGCTGTCATTCAGGCTGGTGGACACAGACAGCTTCAAACAGCTGATGTCCATGGCTGTCCCACAGAATGTTGTCCACAGCCGCCACTACTTCTCCAAGACAGCCGTACCTTACCTGCACAACCAAGTATCCGATAAAATCAAGTGTGCACTGCGCCACAGATACGTGGTCCAGTAAGCACTGACCAGGGACGCTATATCTCCCTAACTGCACACTGGGTAAATGTAGTGGCGGCTGGGCCCCAGGCGGAGAGTTCCTTGGTGCACGTCCTTCCGCCGCCAAGGATCACAGGGCATCATTCTTTGCCTCCTGTAGCCTCCTCCTCCTACTCGGCTTCCTCCTCCTCTGCTTCCACCAGCTCATCCAGTCAGCCACACACCTTCACCAACTTCAGCACAGCCCAGGGTAAACGTCCAGCAGGCCATTCAGAAACTCATATGTTTGGGGGACAGGCCCCACACCGCGCAGGAGTTGTGGCGGGGTATTGAACAACAGACCGACCAGTGGTTGCTGCCGGTGGGCCTCAAGCTCGGCCTGGTGGTGTGCGATAATGGGCGAAATCTCGTCGCAGCTCTGGGACTAGCCGGTTTGGCCGCACATCCCTTGCCTGGCGCATGTGCTGAATTTGGTGGTGCAGAAGTTCATTCACAACTACCCCAACATGTCAGAGCTGCTGCATGAAGTGAGGGCCGTCTGTGCGCGCTTCCGGCGTTCACATCCTGACGCCGCTCGCCTGTCTGCGCTACAGCGGAACCCGGCCTTCCCGCTCACCGCCTCATATTCGTTGTGCCCACCAGGTGGAACTCCACCTTGCACATTCTGGAGAGACTGTGCGAGCAGCAGCAGACCATAGGGAGTTTCAGCTGCAGCACGCGTCAGTCGCACTGCGGAACTGCACCACTTCACCACCAAAGATTGGGCCTCCATGCGAGACCTGTGTGCCCTGTTGCGCTGTTTGAGTACTCCACCAACATGGCCAGTGGTGATGACACCGTTATCAGCGTTACAATACCACTTCTATGTCTCCTTGAGAAAACGCTTAGGGCGATGATGGAAGAGGAGGTGGCCCAGGAGGAGGAGGAGGAGGAGGAGAGGGTCATTTTTAGCACTTTCAGGCCAGTCTGTTAGAAGTGGCTCAGAGCGAGGTTTTTGCAACAGCAGAGGCCAGGGTACAAATGTGGCCAGCCAGGGCCCACTACAGGAAAGCGAGGAGGATGAGGAGGAGGTGGAGGAGGATGAGGATGAAGCAGGTTCACAGCGGGGTGGCACCCGACACAGCCCAGGCCCATCACTGGTGCGTGGCTGGGGGATACGGAGGGACGATGACGATACGCCTCCCACAGAGGACAGCTTGTCCTTACCTCTGGGGAGCCTGGCACACATGAGCGACTACATGCTGCAGTGCCTGCGCAACATCAGCAGAGTTGCGCACATTTTAACGTGTGCGGACTACTGGGTTGCCACCCTGCTGGATCCCGGTACAAAGACCACCTTACTTCCTGCACTGGAGCGTGATAGGAAGATGCGCGAGTACAAGCGCACGCTGGTAGGCGCGCTCCTGAGAGCATTCCCAAATGTCACAGGGGAACATGTGGAAGCCCAAGGCAAAGGCAGAGGAGGAGCAAGAGGTCGCCAGCGCAGCAGTGTCACGGCCAGCTCTTCTGAGGGCAGGGTTAGCATGGCAGAAATGTGGAAGAGTTTTGTCTCCACGCCACAGCTAACTGCACAACCACCTGATACGATGCGTGTTAGCAGGAGGCAGCATTTCACTAACATGGTTGAACAGTGCGTCTGCACACCCCTCCACGTACTGACTGATGGTTCGGCCCCATTCAACTTCTGGGTCTCCAAATTGTCCACGTGGCCAGAGTTAGCATTTTATGCCTTGGAGGTGCTGGCCTGCCCGCGGCCAGCGTTTTGTCTGAACGTGTATTCAGCACGGCAGGTGGCGTCATTACTGACAAACGCAGCCGCCTGTCCACAGCCAACGTGGACAAGCTGACGTTCATAAAAATGAACCAGGCATGGATCCCACAGGACCTGTGCCTCCCTTGTGCAGAATAGACATTTATAACTGCCTCCCCATCAACCATGTATTCTTGTACTCCGGGCACTTCTTTATTGAATCCTCATTTTTATAACTTTACCATGATCTTGCGGTACAACCCAAAGTTGAATGAACCTCTCCTCTGTCTGGGTGGTGGGGCCGAAATAACTGAAAGTGGCCTTCTCCTTTGGTGGTTGATATGACGCATGATTCCTTGCTGTGGGACCTGTATCCTCTGTTTGGGTGCTGGTCCAAAATAAATGAGAGTGGCCTTCTCCGGTGGTGGTTGATATGGACGCATGATTCCTTGCTGTGGGACCTGCTCTCCTCTGTCTGGGTGCTGGTCCAAAATAAATGAGAGTGGCCTTCTCCGGTGGTGGTTGATATGACGCATGATTCCTTGCTGTGGGACCTGTCTCCTCTGTCTGGGTGCTGGTCCAAAATAAATGAGTGGCCTTCTCCGGTGGTGGTTGATATGACGCATGATTCCTTGCTGTGGGACCTGTATCCTCTGTCTGGGTGCTGGTCCAAAATAAATGAGAGTGGCCTTCTCCGGTGGTGGTTGATATAGACGCATGATTCCTTGCTGTGGGACCTCTCTCCTCTGTCTGAGGTGCTGGTCCAAAATAAATGAGAGTGGCCTTCTCCGGTGGTGGTTGATATGAGGCATGATTCCTTGCTGTGGGACCTCTCTCCTCTGTCTGGTTGCTGGGCCGAAATAAATGAGAGTGGCCTTCTCCGGTGGTGGTTGATATGAGGCATGATTCCTTGCTGTGGGACCTGTATCCTCTGTCTGGGTGCTGGTCCAAAATAAATGAGTGGCCTTCTTCGGTGGTGGTTGATATGACGCATGAGTCCCTTGCTGTGGGACCTCTCTCCTCTGTCTGGGTGCTAGGCCGAAATAAATGAGAGTGGCCTTCTCCGGTGGTGGTTGATATGACGCATGATTCCTTGCTGTGGGACCTTCTCCTCTGTCTGGGTGCTGGTCCAAAATAAATGAGAGTGGCCTTCTCCGTTGGTGGTTTGATATGAGGCATGATTCCTTGCTGTAGGACCTGTATCCCCTCTGTCTGGGTGCTGGTCCAAAATAAATGAGAAGTGGCCTTCTCCGGTGGCGGTTGATATGACGCATGATTCCTTGCTGTGGGACCTGTATCCTCTGTCTGGGTGCTGGTCCAGAAATAAATGAGAGTGGCCTTCTCCGGTGGTGGTTGATATGAAGCATGAATCCTTGCTGTGGGACCTCTATCCAATTGATATTGGTTGAATTTTTTATTTATTTTATTTTAATTCATTTCCTATCCACATTTGTTTGCAGGGATTTAACTACATTTTGCTGCCTTTGGCAGCCCTTTAGCCCTTTCCTGGACTATTTTACAGCCTTTTAGTGCCTAAAGTTCGGGTCCCTCATTGACTTCAATGGGGATAAGTTGAGTCGAGTTCGAATCCAGCCGAACATTTTCGGGAAGTTCGGCGGACTTCTCGAACCCGAACATCCAGGTGTTCGCTCATCTCTATCAGAAAAGGAGTGTTTTGCAATTGGGCGGGGCCGCCGAAGCTCTCAGGTATTACTTGGTAGGAAGAACATTCAAAACTTGTAACTGACCATTGCCCCCTTAAATGGATGTGCCAAAACCGTGAGAAAAACAGGCGAAAGGGACCCGATGGTTCATGCCTCTTCAGGGATTATAGTTTTACAGTTGAGCATAGACCCGGGCGTCAGCTTG